>JAMXBB010000004.1:54845706-54963960 GCA_024138015.1 Lumnitzera littorea | reverse complement strand
ATAAAAAAAAAAAAAAAAACTAAATTTGTTTGATCTTGACTTATAGGTATGTAGACATTTTCGGGACAACCGTCTAAAAAATAAAAAAAAAATATTTTTCTTAAAATTCATAATAAAAAATTCATTTTATTTATATTCTGTATATCTTTACCTATTTTAGTATTTTTTATAAAAATTTAAAAATAAAGCTCATTAATTGATTTTTTTTTATGTAGTGACTTAGTTTTAATAAGTAAGCTCTTGAACTTAGTTTTTTTTCTTTTTTGTTAATTTTTCTAAAAATTATTCTTTTTAGGAAATATGTAGATTAGCAACCAATTTAGGGTTTTCCTACTCGGAAACCCTAATTTCATTTTTTTACCAATTTAACTAATTAGCAACTCTAATTTTCAAAAATATTTTTTTAAACATTTTTTTAAGAAAAATATTTGCTTAATTTAATATCAAGTAATTTATATTAAGTGGGCTAAACTTAATATAAGTTAAATTAAGAAAAAAAAAATAGAGCTCAATACCTTATAATTGAAGAGAACACTCCTATATATACAAAAGCCTTACAAATGAATGGTTAAGATTAATTCGATCTAACGATTGCAATTGATTCTCAACTACCAAATTCACTTACCTCACTCACTATTGTAAAAGATTCTAGACATCTTTAGAACCTTCTAAAACTTTTCGTCTTCTAGAAGCTTCTAATGGGCTTGGGCTTGGGCTTTGGCTTTAGGAACCTCTTGGGAATGGCCCACTTTGGGAGGTCAGTATTACATGCATATAGGATGAGTAACAGGAGGAAGTATTTCTAGTTTAGTTCTACTTTTTATCTATTTAGATGCTTTTATTTTCTTTGTTTTTTTTTTTTTGTGGTAATCCAAGTAACTCTTTAGAAATACATCAGGAAACTCATTTACTAGTATTTCCTCTAAAGTTGTCTTCTTTTGATCAATTTCCATTGTGTTCAACAAACTATCATCAATGATTAATTCCAAAGCACTTAACTCTTGTATGCCTACTACAATAGAATCTCCTTTAAATTCAGCTTTCATTCCATCAGAAGCTTCAAACATTATTCTCTTTTTTAACAATCAACATTGGCTTTAACATCAATCATCTAATTCATTCCTAATATGGTGTCATACTTACCTATATGCAAAAGAATCATATTGGTTTTACTCTCAAAATCCTGAATCTTCAACGTACATCCTTTCACCATCTCTTTTGTAACCATAACACTTCTAGTAGGACTTTTTACCCCAAGGTTAGATTTGATAGCATTAGTAATCAAGACTATTTGTTTTACTACTTCAGGTGATATGAAGGATTGTGTGGCTCTAATATCAAATAAGGTATAGATAGAATGTCCATCTATATTAACATTCCCTGAATTACAATAAGAAGTTTTACTTTTATGCATTTAACGTTATAAACTTGTGCTCTTAATTTTGAATACTTACTAACATTTTATTTTAACTTCATACTAAATATAATCTCAACAACTCATAGTAAATAAATGAAAACACATACCTACAATAAGTTTTATCCCCACAGATTCTTTGATTTCACTAAAATCTTCTAGTCTTCTCCTAAAATATCCTCATAAACCCAATCGCTTTCCAAATTATATACTTTAGCAATGTTAACTACACTTGAACGAATATTTCCCAGAGCTAATCCTTCAATCACTTTTCTTATTCTAAGATGCATAACAACTGGTGGTTGTTTAGCAGCTTGAGTAGTGTCAGCTGTGCATTATGGACATGCAGTAGAGAAATGTCCAACTTTGTTGTAAATAAAACATGTAATGGTGCTCTTCTTTAGGTAGTTTGTTACGTAATGCAAACTTTCTCATGGAAGAAGCATTTGCCTTGAAGTTGCGAACAATCTCTAGGGTAGTGGCTTCCTTTACACTTCCAACATTTAACTATTCCACCAATAGTCTTCCTTTGGATTAGATCTTGTAGTCTCACAACCCTTCTGACTTTACTATTGCTACTACTTCCTAGTCCTTCAAAAGGTCATTTACTAAACACATTGACCTTACGTTTGCTAGTTTCTTCACTTTATCTCTTCGCAATATCCAACACTCTAGCTTTCTCAACCATATTAGCAAAATTTCTTGGTTTAAATTCCAACAATCTCCTTTTCATTTCAAAATCTAATCCTTGAGAAAACATCTACATCTTTAGCCGATCACTAGTTTGATACTCTAGTGATGCAAAGTACAGTAGTCTGTTGAATTCAAATTTGTGCTACTCCAAAGTACACATTCCTTTCACAATATCCAATAAATCCTCACCGTATTTTATCCTTAAACTTCTAAGAAAATGGTAAGCTAGAAACTCACATTGAAATCCTCCCAGGCAATCGAACCTCTTAAACTTCTTTGTTTTGATTCCCACCAGGTTTGTGCCTGCATCTTTAACAAATAAGTGCCATAAGTGAGCCGAAGGTATGGTAGTACCTCAAAAGCTTCAAATGATCGCTCCACTTGATTCAACCAGTTCTTAGCTTCATCAAGTCAATTGGAATTACCCTCGAAATATTTGTTGCAACGAATGAATTCAAGAAAAATATTGCGCCGTTGTCTAAGATCAAAGGGTGCTAAAGGCAAAACTCCTACTTGATCCACTGATCGTAGAGGAGGAGGAGGTGGTTATGGTAAAGGAATTTCCTAATCAACAATTAGAGTTAGTGGTTGAATAGGTAGAGCATGTTCTTTGGCTAAAAATGCTCTCAGTAATTCATGTTGTGCTTTAATTGCAGCCAATATTTCATCAATAAAGTCCTGCTACATACGTGGTTCCTCTTCATCAACAAGTAGGGCCCTAATTGGAGGTCTCCATCTACACCTATTACGATTGAGAAATTTATTTTCATCTTTTAGTTAGAAACATTTAGCTATAATTAATTAAGTTTACCATTTATTATATAAAATGAAAGTGAACATAATTTATACAACACTCATCTTAAAGTAAGCTATAACTTCCATTTCTTATAGGCAAAATGAGATTACATCCATACAACCACATAAACTCAAATCAAAAGATAGAGTTTCTAAAGTACAATAAGGCTTTTCACAATACATCACTCTCACCATACAAAGCTCCTAAATACATCAGAACTCTCATAACCTTACTACAAAAAAACTCTTAGAGTACAAAATGATCATGCATGATCCTAAAATCTACAACAAAAGGAACATGTATGATCATTCTAGAGTCATGCAGTAACTCTTCATTATAATTGTACAAAAGATCATCTATTGTATCCATTATGGACAAGACAACGGTCCTACACCAAGAGCACCTCGGATCATAAAATCTAGTACAATAAATGTGGATCTGATGCTAAAGTATACTTTCGACTCTTCACTAAGTACATGTCGGGTCCATTCTTTAGGTAACTATAAATCCAAAGGATTTAGCCAAATGGTGAGCATATCAATGGGACTACCTCCTACAACAACCTTAGGTAGAAGTCTAAGATCCACCTGATAGCATTCAAACTCTAAGTTAGGGGTTAATTCTCGAGGAGGCTTAGCATACATTAGAGAAGCATCTAACTTGATTTCTTGCCCAACTCTAACTGTCTCTTTTCTCTAGGGTAGTTTAAAACATCTCTCCATGTCAGCCTAATAGTTTGCCATTGCTCTAGCATTGGCTTGGGCAATAATCCTTATATGATCGACTCAACGATCAATGGTCAAAGCTACTCCACAGCCAACATCTTGCCATAAGGTGAATGAAGGAGGTTTTGGTCTAGCTTAATACAAACTAGAAACACTAGTTCGTGTGGGTATCTAGGGTTTTCTTTAGATTCCAATAAGTAGATTATTTCTTCATTTACTGGCATTTCTCTAGATAAATGAACACTCTAATAATTTCTTTTATTATGCCAATAACCACTTAGTCCATAACCCTAAATGATAAAGACTTTATATAAAGTATGTTGCTTGGCACCAAAGCTAAATCTTTATAGAGGATCTGCAAACAACGTCAATAATCATACAACGTCTCCCCAAGTTGAAGACTAAATAGAATCCACTTAGACATCAAATGTAATAGTAAGCGAGGGTGGCGGGGGGTTGGGGTTGAGTCTTAATGCTTAAATTAATGAATCTTATATTAACATAACCATAAGACTTAATGTATAGCTTATTATTTTAGGAGTTAAAATTACATTTGATGACTAAGTGGATTCTATTTAGTCTTCAACTTGGGGAGACGTTGTATGATTATTGACGTTGTTTGCAGATCCTCTATAAAGATTTAGCTTTGGTGCCAAGCAACATACTTTATATAAAGTCTTTATCATTTAGGGTTATGGACTAAGTGGTTATTGGCATAATAAAAGAAATTATTAGAGTGTTCATTTATCTAGAGAAATGCCAGTAAATGAAGAAATAATCTACTTATTGGAATCTAAAGAAAACCCTAGATACCCACACGAACTAGTGTTTCTAGTTTGTATTAAGCTAGACCAAAACCTCCTTCATTCACCTTATGGCAAGATGTTGGCTGTGGAGTAGCTTTGACCATTGATCGTTGAGTCGATCATATAAGGATTATTGCCCAAGCCAATGCTAGAGCAATGGCAAACTATTAGGCTGACATGGAGAGATGTTTTAAACTACCCTAGAGAAAAGAGACAGTTAGAGTTGGGCAAGAAATCAAGTTAGATGCTTCTCTAATGTATGCTAAGCCTCCTCGAGAATTAACCCCTAACTTAGAGTTTGAATGCTATCAGGTGGATCTTAGACTTCTACCTAAGGTTGTTGTAGGAGGTAGTCCCATTGATATGCTCACCATTTGGCTAAATCCTTTGGATTTATAGTTACCTAAAGAATGGACCCGACATGTACTTAGTGAAGAGTCGAAAGTATACTTTAGCATCAGATCCACATTTATTGTACTAGATTTTATGATCCGAGGTGCTCTTGGTGTAGGACCGTTGTCTTGTCCATAATGGATACAATAGATGATCTTTTGTACAATTATAATGAAGAGTTACTGCATGACTCTAGAATGATCATACATGTTCCTTTTGTTGTAGATTTTAGGATCATGCATGATCATTTTGTACTCTAAGAGTTTTTTTGTAGTAAGGTTATGAGAGTTCTGATGTATTTAGGAGCTTTGTATGGTGAGAGTGATGTATTGTGAAAAGCCTTATTGTACTTTAGAAACTCTATCTTTTGATTTGAGTTTATGTGGTTGTATGGATGTAATCTCATTTTGCCTATAAGAAATGGAAGTTATAGCTTACTTTAAGATGAGTGTTGTATAAATTATGTTCACTTTCATTTTATATAATAAATGGTAAACTTAATTAATTATAGCTAAATGTTTCTAACTAAAAGATGAAAATAAATTTCTCAATCGTAATAGGTGTAGATGGAGACCTCCAATTAGGGCCCTACTTGTTGATGAAGAGGAACCACGTATGTAGCAGGACTTTATTGATGAAATATTGGCTGCAATTAAAGCACAACATGAATTACTGAGAGCATTTTTAGCCAAAGAACATGCTCTACCTATTCAACCACTAACTCTAATTGTTGATTAGGAAATTCCTTTACCATAACCACCTCCTCCTCCTCTACGATCAGTGGATCAAGTAGGAGTTTTGCCTTTAGCACCCTTTGATCTTAGACAACGGCGCAATATTTTTCTTGAATTCATTCGTTGCAACAAATATTTCGAGGGTAATTCCAATTGACTTGATGAAGCTAAGAACTGGTTGAATCAAGTGGAGCGATCATTTGAAGCTTTTGAGGTACTACCATACCTTCGGCTCACTTATGGCACTTATTTGTTAAAGATGCAGGCACAAACCTGGTGGGAATCAAAACAAAGAAGTTTAAGAGGTTCGATTGCCTGGGAGGATTTCAATGTGAGTTTCTAGCTTACCATTTTCTTAGAAGTTTAAGGATAAAATACGGTGAGGATTTATTGGATATTGTGAAAGGAATGTGTACTTTGGAGTAGCACAAATTTGAATTCAACAGACTACTGTACTTTGCATCACTAGAGTATCAAACTAGTGATCGGCTAAAGATGTAGATGTTTTCTCAAGGATTAGATTTTGAAATGAAAAGGAGATTGTTGGAATTTAAACCAAGAAATTTTGCTAATATGGTTGAGAAAGCTAGAGTGTTGGATATTGCGAAGAGATAAAGTGAAGAAACTAGCAAACGTAAGGTCAATGTGTTTAGTAAATGACCTTTTGAAGGACTAGGAAGTAGTAGCAATAGTAAAGTCAGAAGGGTTGTGAGACTACAAGATCTAATCCAAAGGAAGACTATTGGTGGAATAGTTAAATGTTGGAAGTGTAAAGGAAGCCACTACCCTAGAGATTGTTCGCAACTTCAAGGCAAATGCTTCTTCCATGAGAAAGTTTGCATTACGTAACAAACTACCTAAAGAAGAGCACCATTACATGTTTTATTTACAACAAAGTTGGACATTTCTCTACTGCATGTCCATAATGCACAGCTGACACTACTCAAGCTGCTAAACAACCACCAGTTGTTATGCATCTTAGAATAAGAAAAGTGATTGAAGGATTAGCTCTGGGAAATATTCGTTCAAGTGTAGTTAACATTGCTAAAGTATATAATTTGGAAAGCGATTGGGTTTATGAGGATATTTTAGGAGAAGACTAGAAGATTTTAGTGAAATCAAAGAATCTGTGGGGATAAAACTTATTGTAGGTATGTGTTTTCATTTATTTACTATGAGTTGTTGAGATTATATTTAGTATGAAGTTAAAATAAAATGTTAGTAAGTATTCAAAATTAAGAGCACAAGTTTATAACGTTAAATGCATAAAAGTAAAACTTCTTATTGTAATTCAGGGAATGTTAATATAGATGGACATTCTATCTATACCTTATTTGATATTAGAGCCACACAATCCTTCATATCACCTGAAGTAGTAAAACAAATAGTCTTGATTACTAATGCTATCAAATCTAACCTTGGGGTAAAAAGTCCTACTAGAAGTGTTATGGTTACAAAAGAGATGGTGAAAGGATGTACGTTGAAGATTCAGGATTTTGAGAGTAAAACCAATATGATTCTTTTGCATATAGGTAAGTATGACACCATATTAGGAATGAATTAGATGATTGATGTTAAAGCCAATGTTGATTGTTAAAAAAGAGAATAATGTTTGAAGCTTCTGATGGAATGAAAGCTGAATTTAAAGGAGATTCTATTGTAGTAGGCATACAAGAGTTAAGTGCTTTGGAATTAATCATTGATGATAGTTTGTTGAACACAATGGAAATTGATCAAAAGAAGACAACTTTAGAGGAAATACTAGTAAATGAGTTTCCTGATGTATTTCTAAAGAGTTACTTGGATTACCACAAAAAAAAAAAAACAAAGAAAATAAAAGCATCTAAATAGATAAAAAGTAGAACTAAACTAGAAATACTTCCTCCTGTTACTCATCCTATATGCATGTAATACTGACCTCCCAAAGTGGGCCATTCCCAAGAGGTTCCTAAAGCCAAAGCCCAAGCCCAAGCCCATTAGAAGCTTCTAGAAGACGAAAAGTTTTAGAAGGTTCTAAAGATGTCTAGAATCTTTTACAATAGTGAGTGAGGTAAGTGAATTTGGTAGTTGAGAATCAATTGCAATCGTTAGATCGAATTAATCTTAACCATTCATTTGTAAGGCTTTTGTATATATAGGAGTGTTCTCTTCAATTATAAGGTATTGAGCTCTATTTTTTTTTTCTTAATTTAACTTATATTAAGTTTAGCCCACTTAATATAAATTACTTGATATTAAATTAAGCAAATATTTTTCTTAAAAAAATGTTTAAAAAAATATTTTTGAAAATTAGAGTTGCTAATTAGTTAAATTGGTAAAAAAATGAAATTAGGGTTTCCGAGTAGGAAAACCCTAAATTGGTTGCTAATCTACATATTTCCTAAAAAGAATAATTTTTAGAAAAATTAACAAAAAAGAAAAAAAACTAAGTTCAAGAGCTTACTTATTAAAACTAAGTCACTACATAAAAAAAAATCAATTAATGAGCTTTATTTTTAAATTTTTATAAAAAATACTAAAATAGGTAAAGATATACAGAATATAAATAAAATGAATTTTTTATTATGAATTTTAAGAAAAATATTTTTTTTTTATTTTTTAGACGGTTGTCCCGAAAATGTCTACATACCTATAAGTCAAGATCAAACAAATTTAGTTTTTTTTTTTTTTTTTATAAAATATCTAGTAGGTGGATTTTTTATTTTAAAAATCGAGCTAGATTTACATTGATTTAACCATTTATTATTTTTTAAAAAAACCTAAAAAAATCTAATTTCATGAATCTAAGAAAACTCTACCTAACTAAATCTTTTTTTTCTTCTGAAAACTCCAGTTAATATTTTTTATTTTTTAAAAAAAAATCACTGTATAAAAAAAAAATATCTTTCCTAAATCCTAAGTACAAGATACGTTTTTTTTTTTTGAAGATATGGATCTTAGAGAAAGAGATACGTGATTTTTAAAAAATACAATTTATAGATAAAAAATGTAATTTAACTAAATATATAAAAAAATTGAAAATTATCTAAGAAATTATAGTAAAGAATATGACAATTATAAAAAAATATAAAAACCTACACTAAAAAATAGATTAGTAAAAATAATTACCTAAATAAAATAAAATAATTAAAAATAATAATAATTTTATTACCTAAACAGGTCAAGTTGCATGTGATTGATGTGCTTGTGTTGTGAATTGATTGTGATTGTAGACGTATGCCGTAAATTATTACATGATCAACCGTGCTTGGACAGTAGACAATGCATAATGGTAAGTGCTCATATGTTGCCGATTAGCACATTGTAGATGTGTTTTACGTGCGTCAATCTAGGGTTATGTGTGCAATCAGTAAGTGCAGGCTGTGTATGCAATCACTGAGTGTAGGCTGTGTGCGAGTTCAGTGAGTGATCAAGTGTTTGTGTGACTGAGTGCTTAGTATGTGAGGGTGTTGTGAGTGATGAGTGTTAGGTGATGGTGTGTGTTCGAGTGTTGCGAGGTCAGTGACTGCTATGTGGGCATGCAGCTTGTATGTGGAAGCATCAGGCAGGGGCTATGAATTCTACGTATGTAGTGTGTGTTGAGTAGCGTATCAAGGAGCTGTGAGTAGTCGATGTATGTAGTGTGTTGTAAAGAGTGCTATGTGCTTTGGTGACTATGGCAATGGCGTGTATGTGCATGCTTCGATGAGTGGACTTCAATGTGTATATGTATGCTTTGATGAGTAGACTTCAGTGTATGTGTATGTGTGCTTCAGTAAGTGTGATAGTAAATAGTGATTAGGTAGGCAGTGAATTATAGGATTGGGGCTAATCGTGTATTGTGATTAAGGAAGTATAGTGAGAAAAAAAAAGTCCTAAACTTTACCACCAAATTCCTATTTATAATATCCACTATTGAATCTTTCATATCTCATAGATTTGATCTCAACAAACCTTAGATAAGAAATATATGATAACGATTCTTTAAAGATTTAATCTAGTTTCTAGAAACCTTATCTTAATTTGGACTTTCTATCTTTTGGGCTCGATTTAGTCCAATTTGATTTAGCCCAATAATCTACTTAATAAATCCAATTAGATAAAAAAAATCTACTTTATATTAGACTGGACTAGAATATTTTAATGAAGCCTGATCCTTTAATGACTTAAGAATTTATTGAATTGAACACTCACGTTTATCCGATTCGATCCCAAACGACTCAACTTAATTGTACTCGATACTACTCGACTTCGATACGATTGGACTTAATACATCTTGACTCGATACGAGTTGACTTGATATGACTCAACTCAATACGACTCGATACTTTATTTTTATTTTTATTTATTTATTATTTTTTATAATTTTCGTTTTTAAAATTTTTTAATTATTATTATTTTTATATATTTCTGGATTAATAAAACTAGCTAAAAAATGGCAAAAATGAGGTGTCTACATAACACATTAGTTATTTAAGTGAATACAATTTACATTCAATATTTCTCTCTCTAAACCTTGTGAATGTGCTACGAGCTGACTTAGCTTTTCTTAGTATGGTCAAGAATGCTAAGTGTCATATGGGATTAAGTGAGGAAATCTACCGGTGACGAGTGAGGAAATCCACCCGTGATAAGTGGTATTAGAGTTGAGAAAGTGACTACTTATGGAGAAGATGTCATTTGGAGGAGATAATAATACTTCGATGGTTGAGGAGTTGACTGACCAAGATGACCTCCATACTACTAGGCATAGGGCTATGTCCTAAGACTTGTTGAACTTCCTCCTTAATAGGATGGATAAGGTAGAGCTAAGCATCGCTAAGGCTAAGAAACAATTTGATGAGTTTTAAGGCAACTTTACAAAGATAGAAGAACTTTGAAGCAAATTGCAAGGAGCATTGGATCAAGCAATGGAGGAGCTTAGGCAGCTTGACAATGTTATTGAAGAGATAGGTAAAGCTCTTCAAGCTTGAGTCATGGTAATGGCCATGAGCTAAGACATTGAAGATCTCAAGATTCAGTTGACGGCTTGTTGAGTTGTTGTGGCAAATGGAGTGACCATCCAACTAGGTCATAGGGTTGATGTTTCCAAACCATAATATTTCAACGGAACATAGTCTACTTAGGAAGAGACAACTTCTTATGGGGAGTGGAACAATATTTCAATGTTGTTGGAATCTTAGATGATGTTGGAAAGTTACGTATTGTTGCCATATATTTGAAAGACTTGACTATGGTATGGTGGCATGAGAGGGCAGTTGATATCAACACGTGGGACAGCTTTATACAAGAGCTGAAGGGTTAATTCTCCCCTCGAAATGTTACTAAGGAAGTGAAGATGAAATTGCATCACCTAACTCATAAAGGTGACATAAAGTAATATGTTAAGGAATTCTTAGATTTGATGTTAGAGATCTTAGACGTCAACCAAAAAGATGCTTTGGTTTTGTTTATGGATGGCTTAAAACCCTAAGAAAAATTAAAGTTAGAGTGAAGGCAAGTGGAAGACATTTCTTAGGCCATAGCAATTGTTGAAGGCCTAGTATAATTTAGGAAGATAGATCTTAAGACCTTAGGTGGAAGATGGAAAAGGGCAGCCAAGAGGGAGAAGAATAGGAGCTCTTCCAAAGGGAAAGCCAATGTAGAGGAAAAGGATAACTACCAAGGTATAACTCGTGAAGGGAGAGATGGGGAGTGATGGAATCCCCATGAATTGAAATGTTATTTCTACAATGGTCCCTTTTATGCTAGGGAGTGTTTGAAGAAAGAGAGATTGCCAGTGTTAGTAGTAGGTGAGAGTTCAAATGAAGGGGATGAGGCTCAATTAGGCTTGATTCGACTACTCAATGCCATGAAGTCTCAAGTTAATGAGAGAAGAAAAGGATTTATGTATACTGAAGTATTGGTAGCAGGTAAGAAATTTAACATCCTTATAGATATAGGAGCATCCCATCTTTTCATTTTCGATATGGCAACAAGAAAGTTAGGGTTGAAAGTAGAGGATACCAAAAAAATGGCTTAAAATGGTTAACTCAAAAGAATTTCCTACTTTTGGAGTAACCAAAGGGATAGAGCTCTATGTTGGGGCTTAGTAGGAAAAGGACACTATTGAAGTAGTGCCAATAGATGATTTTGAGTTTGTGATTGGGATGGGTTTTCTAAATCTCATTAATGAACTTATTGTACTGATGTAGGCAAGTGCACTTAATAGTTTATAATATAGTGGATATGAGTTCGAATGTTGATCCCATAAGGACTAGTATGATTACTAACGTTCATTAGATCTTTATTATCTAACTGGAAAATCAAATTTCAAGAAACTTAAAGAAGTAAATCCAAATTACTACTAAAACTAATTTAAAGATTAACTAAGATACAATTCAAGAAATAACAAGAAAGCAATTCAATTGGGAATTAATTCAAGATTCAATATTGTACCTATATTTTGCTTCCCCTAGATCTAACATGTGATTTTCTTAAAGATAATCTAATTTATTCTTTAATTTTTCTTAACTGGGAGAATTCTCTACTAAAGTTAATCACTTTCTCAAGCCATTTAACCCTAACCCTAAAATTACCTATTAGAATCTCTTTTTAATAGTATGATCTAAGATTGCATTATTAAACAACAAATTTTCTATGCTTGAATTTGAAATCCAGAAGAATCTTGCAAATTATCTCTAATTTTGTAATAATTCTCATCAGCTATACCTAAATTTAATCTTATAAGAAATTGCTCGATTCTTTTATAAGATATCAAACTTTAGATTATTACACATGGAAATAATAACCTAAATCATGAAATAAACATAGTTGAACTAAGAAAATAATAAAGAACTAAATTAATCAAATACTAATCATATCACATGAATATATCTAGGTTTCACAAAACCTAGATATCAAGGTTCTACTCACTACACATCCTAAAATAATAATCTAAAAAACAAAGTATAAAAAATAATAGAAAAAATCATCATGAAATCCAAACAAATCTGAATCTTGAAATCTTTGCTTTTCCTCACTTTCTTAGTTGTTCTTAGTTTCAAAAACTCCCTCAAAGTCATGCTAAAAAGTTTTCTCTAATAAACCCTAACAAGGTTTTATATATGAAGAATTAAAAAAAACAAGTCAGTTAGAAAAGACACGACCAGGAACACAATCGTATCTTTTGGTTGTGTCCTTTATTGTGCTTTACATTTATCTTTTTTTTTTTTTAACCTGGAAATGACACGACTGACAATATGATCGTGTCTTTTGGTCATATTCTAGGCTATAATAGTAGAAAATTAGCTCCAATTTTGCTTAGAAATAACACAGTCGTGTTGTTTAGCTGTATTGATCTTTAAACCTTTATAACTTGTTCATTTTAGCTCCAATTTAAGCAAAATTTGTTTGTATCTTCTTGTTTTCTTGCGTAGATTGTTTCAAAATCTAGAAAACAAAATTTTACTCAATTAAGTATTATTATCTAAAAATAAACTCAAATATCAAGGAAAATCATCAAAAATCATTAAATAAAATATGTACAATTAGAAACTCATCGAACTTCTCTACACTTAAGAATTTACTTGTTTTTAAGAAAATAAATCAAAGAAAAATTAGGACAATAATTCCTAAGTTAAAAACCATCACTGCTTAAGAAACCAACAACAATTACACTTAACCCAAAAAGATTTAACTTGCAAATCCAATCAATTTTCTTTAAAGAACTACCTTAACTCTTACACTCAATCTTTTTTCTAATGTCTAAAGGACACAAAGTACTAAAGTTCACAAGCTAATCTACATAAATTAAAGTTTAACTAGGTTATTTAATCAAAGATTCCATACTCAAGATTAGATTTAACATCTTGCCAATTAGGAAAGAGTTATAAAGATTTTAAAACTAAATAGCCAAAATGTGTATGACCCTCTCTTCAAATCTTGCTAAGCACCATAATTTAAAGTAAATACACATTACATCCACTCATTCTCTGATCCTCTCCTTAGTTCATGCTTTAGTTAAGAGGCTTCAAATTTACTAAATTAAACACATTAATTAAGGATGATTGTGTTGGCAATGGGAAAGGATCTCACTTTTCTAACGGATCGAGACCGATCCATACCAACTTAGCCCTTATATTAGTAGTAAGAAAGAACATTGCTCTTTTAAGAGACCAAGGCTGATTCATACCAATTCATTTTTCAAGCTTATTTTGGCATTGGTAGTGGAATTCAACCTCACTTTTCTAAGGGACTAAAGCGAATTCTTATTAATTTTTCCTTTTTTTTTTATTTTTTCATTTATATCACTGTCTACCTCTAACTATTTCAAGTTTTTCAGGGTTTCTCAAAAGACAAATTTCATTTGTTTGTTTTCTAATAATTATAGGGCTCTAAAGTTATCTAAGAGGAAAGTATACATTAAAGTAAGCTTAAAAAATAATCGTGGCTAACTCCTAACCAGTGATGTTGCTCTAATCCTAAGTTATAAAATCCTAAGCTAAATAGTCCTTAATTTTACTCCACAATGATTTTACCTATCAATTCTAGCATTGTGTAAAACATGCATTAAAAATCAAGTATTCAAATTACATTCAACTCATTGGAAGTTATCAATTTTCAAATAATTGTAAGTTAATAAAATAATAAAATTGGGTTAAATGAGAAAAAATTGGTCTTCTAAGTAGCAAAAGTTTCTAAAAATGTCTATATCCCCTTTCCTACACTTAAAACTGTATATTGTCTTCAATATACGAATTAAGTCACATAATAGAAAAGTGGGAAAGAAAAACCAATACTCCCTTGAAAATTTGAGTAACAAAATTCATCATTGCAAGAAGTTTAAAGTTTGAAGCAATCCAAATCAAACGTAATCTACAACATGAGCTTTAAATTTCCAAGGCATTGACCTCATAATCCTCCTGATAAGAGGCATCATCCATGAAATCATTCTTATCTTCTTTGTACTCTTCATCCTCCTCCTCATCATTGACATCTTCAACAAAACTCTCCTCTTGAGCTCCTTTGTCTTAACTTGTAATTTAACTCTAGATACCATGTTTCTCTATAAAGGGAAACAAGATGCAAGTCAAATTTCCAATACAGTAGTGCTTCCCTACATTTAGAATAAAGAAATAGATTAAAAATCATGACTAAGTATGGAAAATAAACACTATAACTCATTGAGAAATTTTCTCAAACATTTGGTATGTACGTAAAATATAGTATTTTTTTTCTTTTTAGAATTTGAAGGGATACTTTCATGCTCACATAATCCCATATTACACCAAGAGATTTAAATGCACTAAATTGATGATTCCTATGTTTTCTAACATCCAAAGTGCGAAATCTTAGCATTAATTCAAAACCTTAACCAAGTAATTTGCAAGAACCAACATTGTGTGCAAAACGAAGTAAAGCCCTATCATGGCAAAGAAAGTTTCCTACACTTTAACATGCATGATAATCTACACGATCGTGTCGATAATCTACACGATCGTGTCAACAATCATGTCTTTTAAATCCTACGTGGAGCACCTAATTAAGAGGACGATTGTGCTCTTCGTATTTACTACCAATCTTCTCAAAACAAAAATCATGAACACGCTTCTAAGATTATCACATGAAAAAGCTTTAAATTCTAACTACTCTATTATGCACAAGAGTCCAATCTAAGTAAAATTTTTAGAAAGATTAGAGAAAAAGATGAATTAAGAACTTACCTGGGTTCTTGAAGTAGTGAGACTAGTAGAGATCATTGAGTTTATGTGAGTTTATGTATGTTGCGTATGAAAGAAAATGTAAGGAAGGAGGAAGGTGTAAGCAAGAGGGAGAAAATGATAGTGCTGGGCATGAGAGGAAAATTGCAAGGAGGAAGAACTATGTTGGATGTGAGAAGATGTATTTATAATGGCCATGACATGACTTGAGACACGATTGTGTCTTACAGTTGTGTAAAAATTTGTACTGTGGTCAGCTTTGCACGCTAGGGAATGATATGGTCCGAGAAACGATCGTGTCTTGTGGTCATGTAATAATTTGTGCTACAAGCTCAAATGTTGACTGGAATTTATACGATCTAGGATACAACCATGTCTTATGATCGTGTATAGCACTGTTTTTTCTTTCTCTCTCTCTCTTTTTTTTTTTTTTTTTTTTTGCTTTTAAATTTTTTAAAACTATATATATTTTTTATTTTAATTTATGCATGCCTTACCTAAATGCAAGAATTGAAAAATAAAAAAAACAAAAGTACTAAACAAAAAAAATGAATCAAAGAAATCTAATGCAAAAGTTAAACTAAAAGGAAAACTTATTATGTTGCACTTATAAATTTTGAAATTTTAATTTGCTTTTGAGGTACTGCCTCGGAAACCCCATAGGGGATGCTATCCCTTTGACCCCTGCCCATTAACCAGTTAGCTGGACCACCATACGTGTAGCACAATATAAAAGTGAACTTAACCTTAAAATGAAATATAAAAGTGTTAAAGCACTAAGATAAATAATAAAAATTACTAAAATAACCTACAAGCTAGAAAATAACAAAAATAAATAAATAACTTAGGTTGCCTCCTAAGACTGTTATATTTAATGTTGATAGCTTGACAAAATGCATGGGTAACTTACCTTCATCCAAGTGAAGATAGATCTCCATCCTTACCTCGCTTTTGAACCCTTTAAACATGGCTTGACTTACCCCTTTTCCATTAGTATATCAAATTCTCTTATCTAATTGTATAACTTCTACTGAGTTTCTTCTTATCATGCCACTCATTGAACTCATGTTACTTGAGTCTCTTCTTCTTATCCACTTTTCGCTTAGATGGGGTAGCTGTTGGTAGTTTTGAACTCCTTACTACAAAAGCATGATCTAAACGATCTTTTGAGTGTTTTCGCTCTAAGACTAGTGGTTTTACTTTAGGAGGTTCTAACTTTCCTTCCTTTGGTCTACAAAATGGTTTAATCCTTGTGTTTACTACATTGGGTTCATTAGCTCCCAACTGAGCTACAACTTCTGAGTGACCAAGGGTTTTCACCATTTCTCCATTTCTAGTTTCTAAGCAATCATTCATAGGTTTTTTGACAAGTGTTTCCTATACGCATTTAGTAACAATAGCATTAGAAGTATCACCATTATAGCTTATGCCCTCTGAGTCAAGGAACTTATGCATTGAATCTAGATTTTGGAAAATAATTTCCTTATCTCCAACCCTTAAGAAGAGCTTACGCTCACTAACATCAAACACAGCCCTAGCAGTAGCTAGGAAGGGTCTACCTAAAATTGGTGGTACTTCAAGATCCTCATCTATGTCGAGGATAACAAAATCTATAGGGAAAATGAATTTGTCAACTCACACTAGAACATCCTCTATGATGCCTCTAGGGTATTGTGGTAGACCTATCAACTAATTGACTGCATATAAGTGTTGGTTTAGGTTCTCCTAAACCCTAGCCTTTTAAACAACTTAAATGACATCTTAAATCTACCAAAAGGATTTACTGACAACTTTCTAAGCACACAAGGAAGAGTAAACCTCCCTAGATCTTGTAATTTCTTTGGCAATTTCTTCTGGAGTAGTACGGAGTATTCTTCATTCAGTGTAACAGTTGAAAGATCTTCTAGCTTCCTCTTGTTTGATAGAAGATCCTTGAGGAACTTCATATACTTTGGCATCTGCAGTAAAACACCAACAAGAGGTAAGTTCAAGTGAAGTTGTTTAAAAAGATCAAGGAATTTTTCAAATTGCTTAGTTAGATCAAGGCAATCTTGCTTAAGGTGCTATGGATACGGAATGGGTGGCTTATACTCCTTCACTTTGATGGCTCTACAGTCTCTTTTGATCTCAGCTATTTTAAACTTTCCTTATCCTTGACCTCTACTTCTTTCTCAACTGTTTCCTTATCTTCCTTCTTCTTAACTTGCAGCTCTCTATCACTTCTCAAAGTCACTACATTGACATGTTCCCTAGGTTTTGTTTCAGTGTTCCCAAGCGGTGATCCTTGTTGTCTCTCATTTAAAATTTTAGCGATCTAGCCAATTTAAGTCTCCAGGTTGTAGATAGAGGCTTCTTAGTTCCTTAAAGAGGCTTTTGTTTGTTGCATTCTAGCCTTATTAGACTAAATGTATTTTTCTAAGAGGCTTTCTAACTTCTTCTCTAGATTAGGTATGGGTATGGCCGATTGTTGAAACCTTGGTGGAGGCAAATTTAGTCTTTGTTAGGGTTGATTCCTTATCTGCCATTATTGACCTTGACTCTAATCTTGACCTCCCCATGAAAGATTAAGGTGATCTCTCTACCTTAAGTTGTAGGTGTTGTTGTAAGAACTATACTAAGGTCTTGTAGATTTCCTTAGAAAATCAACTTGTTTTGTCTGCTTGTAACCTATAATCCCCTCTTGGATGAAGGTGTTAGAGCTATACTATAGTTGTTGTGAACCAGTTGAGAGGGATTCAATTTTCTTACTTGATATCTCCAACTAAGTGGCTAGAGACTATATAACATTAAGCACAAATACACTAGCAGCTTTTTGCTTCCCCCTTGGGTTCTCCCACTGGTAATTATTCATGGCTATGCCTTTTATTAGAGCCTGGATTTCTTCGGGTGTCTTGGTATTGAGTGTACCTCCAGCTGCTACATTTATCATTTATCTAGTAGAAGGGTTAAGACTATTGTAAAAGGTTTACATTTCTATCTAAAGAGGGAGGCCGTAATGTGGAGATTACCTTAACAAGTCCTTAAAGTGCTCCCATGTGTCGTATGAGATCTCACCCTCTATCTAGGCAAAAGATGAGATGTTAGCTCTAAGCTTTGTAGTTTTCGCGGGTGGAAAGTACTTCTCTAAGAATTTTTTTGCCAATTCATTCTAGGTTGTGATTGAATCCATGCCAAGGAATTTAACCATTGCTTAAGTTAGCCACATAAAGAAAATGGAACGAGGTGCAGTCGAATAACATTATTAGTTGCCCCATTAATCTTGAAAGTATCACATATTTCCAAAAAATTGGAAATATGTGCATTGAGATCTTCGTCTTGGAGGCTATTAAATTGTATGAACTATTACACCATCTAAATAATGTTCGGCTTGATCTCAAAGTTATTGGCTACAACAATTGGCTAGTTGATGCGGGATTGGGTACCAGTTAATGACGATCGGGATTAGTCTAACATGATCCGATTATGTTCCCTATTATCGGCTATGATGTTGTTGGGTAAGCTTTCATGATCAGATTCTTGTTCTACCACTTGATCCTTGACTTCAATAACTCTACATTATCTTTCAATCTAATCGGAGATCCTTAGTTTATCTCCTCCACTGTTTCTTTGACAGATAAATGCCTCAAATTGTATAAAGCCGTCTTCCCAATCTTAGGATCGATTTTAGTCAAATCCTTTAACTGGCTTCTTATCATGTACTACACTAAAGAAACTAGAGAATTCAGTTAAGATTGTACCAAGAAAATAAAAGAATTCAAGAAAAGAAAAGAATTCAAGAAAAGATAAAAAAAAAAATGGTTAGATTAATAAATCTATTAGCTTTCTTAATATCAAAAGTCCCCAGCAATGGTACTATAAACTTCATGTAGGCAAGTATACCTATCAATTTATAATATAACGGATATGAGTCCAAATGTCGATCCCACAAGGACTAATATGATTATTAATACTCACTAGATATTTATTATTTAACTAGCAAATTAAATTTCAAGAAACTTAAAAAAGTAAATCTAAATTACTTCTAAAACTAATTTAAAGATTAACTAAGATGCAATTCAAGAATTAACAAAAAAGCAATTCAATTGGAAATTAATTCAAGATTTAATATTGCACCTAGATTTTGCTTCTCTTAGATCTAACATACGATTTTCCTAATGATAATCTAATTTATTTTTTAGTCTTTTTTTATTGAGAGAATTCTCCACTAAAGTTAATCACTTTCTCAAGTCAATTAATCCTAATCCTAAAATCACCTATTAGAATATCTTCTCAATAGTATGATCTAAGATTACATTATTGAACAATGAATTCTCTATGCTTTAATTTGAAATTCAGAAGAATCTTGCAAATTATCTGTAATCTTGCAATAATTCTCATCAATTATACCTAGATTTAATTTTATAAGAAATCTCTCTATTCTCTTATAAAATATTAAACTTCACATTATTACTCATGGAAATAATAACCTAAATCATGAAGCAAACATAATTGAACCAAGAAAATAATGAATAACTAAATTAATCAAATACTAATCATGTCACATGAATAGATCTAGGTTTCATAAAACCTAAATATCGAGGTTCTACTCACTACATATCCTAAAATAATAATTTAAAAACAAAGTATAGAAAATAATAGAAAGAATCATCATGAAATCTAAACAAAATTGAATTTAAAATCTTTGCTTCTCCTCACTTTCTTGATTATTCTTGGCTTCAAAAACTCCCTTTAAGTCGCACCAAAAAGTTTTCTTTAATAAACCCCAACAAGGCTTGTAACCCTGCAAATTTAGCATTTTAGATAACGAATCGATTTGAATATTATACGTAATTACCCTAACTCAATGGAGATAGTAAATTTAAAAATAACTAAAATTTTAAACTTAAACATAATACGAAGAATAAAAACCCTAAAATTTTGCTCAAAACCTAAATCGTATACTAAAACCCTAAATCTGATGTGTGTGCAAATACTTAAAATCGAACTTGAACTTGATCGAAACCCTAAAACTATAACTTTAAGCTTATAAAACGAATAAATATCACTTAATAATGATATAATCATAGTCGATTATTATTATTAACTAAATCGCGTAATCGCGTAAAACTTTTAATGAAAACGTTAAAATAACTTGTAAAAATTATATGTATAATAGATACCAATTAAATTGATAAATTTTCATAAAATTTCAAAATTAATTTATAAATTTTATTTTTATTATTTTACATTTGGGAAAAATTACATATAATTTTCTTTATTTTTCTTTTTCTTCTCTTTTTCTTTCTTTTTCTTTTCTTTTTTCTTTCTTCCCACTTTTTCTCTCTCCTCCACGTGAATTTCTAGCACAACAACAACAGTAGCCCATGTGATTTAATTCTCCTCCAAGTGTTACAATTTGAGGCAAAATATCAAAAGTAATGATGAGATTGTCTCGTCTTAATTAATGCTAAGATTTGCAAATTGCTTTATATTTCTTGTCCATTGCCATTCACGTCTGAAACTGCTGGAGACTGGAATTAAAATCAGAAAAAAAAAAGGAAAAGCAAAGCCATAATACACAAACAAAATTAGAATAAGAAGGCAAAAGAAAAGAAAGAAAAGAAAAGACGAAGAACAAGAAGAAGAAGAAAACTAAAGAAATTCAATTATTATATTATTAAAATATTTAGGTAAGATTATTTATTTTACTTATATATATGTATATCATTAGTATATACATGTATACTAAGTGTTTATTTATTTAATTACATGTACATATGTGTATACATAAATAGATATATACATAGGTATTAAGTATTTTCTCTATTTATGTATAAACATATGTATGTAGGCATGTATATATATGAATTATTATGTATAACGTGTAGTATATGTATATGTATGTATGTATAAATAAGAATAAATATGGTATGTATTTAGTATTTTCAAAATTTAAGTATTGATATATATATGTATGTATATGTAAATATATATATATAAGTATGTGTATATGTACATAGTATTTTTCTTAAGTATAATATGTATGTATACTAAATAATTCCTTTATATACATGTATATATATTTAGTATTTTACTTAATTAATTATATATATATATGTGTGAACATATATATAATGGTCGATATGTACATAATATTTATTTTAATATGTGATATATATATATACATGTATTATGTAATGCCATATATATACGTATATATATGTATATATACCTATTTCATATTTTCCATATATATATGAGTATGTGTAAAATAATAAGAATACATATTATTAATAATATTTGTATTATATATATATATATACGTATATAGTATGACTATATATATACATAAGTATATAAAGTATAAATAAGTATGTAATATACTTATACACAATGTATAAGTAAAGTTTGAATAATTTAATATATAACGTATAGTATATATATAAATGTACATATGTGAAAAATAACACATACGTAAAAATAGTAGTATTCTTAAATAGTGTATACAATATACTATAATAATAATTTAATAAATAAAGTAAGATAATAAATATATATATATATATATCTAAGAATACCGTAATTTGGAGAAAAATTTTAATAATTAAGTAAATTGAAAGATTTGATTAAATATAATCATACGTATTTATATATAATTATATTGTAAAATGGAAAATAATAGAAAAATTTGGAAAAAGGTGCAAGCTTGACACGTGGCACTCTCACGTGCTGGCACATCACTATTTATAATAAAATAATTAATTTTCGTAATTCATAATAATAATAAATAATTAATTAAGTAGAAAAATAATAAAGTGGAAAATTTTGAATTAGTAACTCTAAAATCTCAACAATAAGTAAAAATAGGTAATTATAGTAAAATAGGCTTAAAAAAAGAAAATTATCAATTATACGATTTAAATAATTATTAAATCGTAAATATACTAAGAAAAAGTTTAAATTGATATTTTATAGCTTTTTAAATTAAAATAATTAAGTTAAAATAATGAGCTTTGTGATATTTTTATATCACAATCAAAACTGTGAGTTACAACATTCAAAACAAACCTTACTACGAAAAAGTATGCTAAAAAACGATTGAAATGAACTATAAATTCATAAGAAACCAAACTAAATCGAAAAAGTTACACTTGATTGAAAACTTGAGATAATTTGAGTAAAATAAGTTTTCTTATCTTTTAGGTATTTAATTATCGAGTTTAGGAATTCTCAAAAGCCGAAAAAGTAAGCATAACCGAGGTGAGAGAGTTCTTATAATCTGCTATTTGTTTGCTATTTGTTATTTGTATGCTGCTTATTGTTTGTTGAATGATTGATTGCTTTGTGTGCTATCATCCGTATGATGACTTTCTTAAATTGGCAAATGTAGCTAGTCAACTAAAGAAACCCATTATATTTGCCGCATGTCTATGATCCAACTAGTACATTGATGGAGAGTGTTAACTTTGCAAATGTTTTTAGAAAAGTGTTTTGGTAAATGTTTTTTCCTATCTTAGATATACTATTAAATGATTTTTGAAAAAGCTCATAAAGTCCATAAATGATGTTTTCATTGTTAACGAAAAGCTAGCATTGTATCTCCAATTGTTTGTAAGAGGACTCACATATTTAAGCCTGTAGGGCCATAGATATTTGTGGATAGCAAGATGTACTCGCTATTTGTGCCTAAAGGGCCTTTGGTATGTTTGGTGGGTAGCCCTAGTCGGGGTTCACTTACATTGATTGTTGATTCTCAAACTAGGGTAATAGTCAAGTAATGTCTGGTAGGACAATACCTCTAGGTAGCCTTATGCGGTTAAGGTGAGGTGCTCCGTATGGGTAAGTACGGAGGAAAAATCGACGTGTAGACAATGTAACTCTATACCTTCCATAGTTTTGGACTCCTATGGATGTGTTGCTTGCATTCATTTCGTATGTAGATAGCTTGCATGTATGTTAATAATGTTTGATAACTTGCTTGACTGCAGTGGTGAGGAACGAACTCACTGAGCTATGGTTTGCTCATTCCCCTATAGTTTCTTTTGTAGGTTTCTAGTAAGCGGGGATTGGGATAAGCTTGAGAGTAGAGTACAAATTAGAGAGAGGTTTGGCAATGTTAAAGGTAATTGAATAGTGATACAAAACAATTTATGTAAAGTATATTCATATGATAAGATTATGTAGTATTTCTTGTAAATTAGTAAGTTGTTTTACTTTATCTTAGTATTTGGTAGGGGATACCGATTCTCTACGGTTCTGATGAACTATGGCTTATTGGAAATCCATACTCACTTATATTTTATATCCAACTATTTAATTAAAATCGAAAACCTTAGTGTTTAATTGATTAGATTCTTGCAAGCTCTAACTTGCAAGGCGATTTTCAGATCATGGGTGCACACATGATATGAAAATTTTAGACAATCCTACTGAGTCCTCTTTAGAGTCATGACAAGGCTTTATATATGAAGAATTAAAAAAAATAGGTGGGTTGGAAAAGACATGATCGGGGACATAACTGTGTCTTTTGGTTGTGTCCTTTATTATGCTTTACGTTTATCTTTTTTTAAAATTAAAAAAACCTAGAAACGACATAACCGATGACATGATCGTGTCTTTTGGTCATGTCTTATGCTGTAACAATAGAAAATCAACTCCAATTTTACTTGGAAATGATACAATTGTGTCGCTCAACTGTGTCGATCTTCAAACCTTCATAACTAACTCATTTTAGCTCTAATTTGAGCAAAATTTGTTTCTATCTTCTCATTTTCTCACATAGATCATTTCAAAATTTAGAAAACAAAATTTTACTCAATTAAGTATTATTATCTAGAAATAAACTCAAATATCAAGAAAAATCATCAAAAATCATTAAATAGAATATGTGTAATTAGAAACTCATCATGTACCTCGAGCTAATTGCATTTATGTACTTGATCACAACTCACAATGTGTAGTTGCCATCACAAGAAAGATAGGCTAAGTCACCAAATTCCTATTGGCTATGCAATTGGTGAAGGGCCTTAAGAAAAATGAAGTCACTTACTTGGCAGCCTTGAAAGTCAAGCAAGAGACTATTGGTTAGGAAGGCATTTTGCCTCAAGTGGGGGAGATATTGGAAGAATTTAGGAATATAATACCACTAATGTTACCTAAGAAGTTACCTCTAAGAAGAGAAGTAGACCATGTGAAAGAATTGGAACTTGGAGCCAAGCCACCTATTGCCGTCCCATAAAAGATGTCACCTTTGGAATTAGAAGAGTTAAGGTGACAACTAAAGGAATTATTAGAAGCAAGTTTCATTAGACCTTCAAAGGCACCTTTTAGAGCTCCTGTACTCTTTTAGAAGACACAAGATGGGTTACTGTGAGTGTGTATTGATTATTGAGCCCTAAGAAAGGCCACTACGAAGAATAAGTATCCCATTCCACTGGTATTAGACTTATTCGACAGGTTGGGGGAAGTTAGATACTTCTTCAAATTGGATCTACAGTTGGGATATCACTAAGTGAGGATTACAGAAGGAGATAAACCTAAAACCACTTATGTTATAAGGTACGGTGCGTTTGAATTCCTTATAATGTTGTTTGGCCTTACCAATGCCCCGACTATTTTCTATACACTTATGAATTGAGTTTTGGCTCCCTTTCTTAATCAATTTGTAGTAGTATATTTGGAAGATATTATGAATTATAGTAAGACAATGGAGGAACACATAGGGTACCTTCACTCGATATTCTTAGCCTTGAGAAGGAATAACCTATATGTGAAATTAGAAAAATGTGCTTTTGTGCAAGAAGAGGTGACATTCCTTGGTGACATAGCGAGGCGAGGAAAGATTAGAATGGATAAGTGAAAGGTACGAGCCATTTAGGATTGGAAGGAGCCTACCAGGCCTACTGAGTTGAGATCCTTCCTCGGTCTTGTAAATTACTATAGAAGATTCATCAAAGGCTATTTAAGGATAGCGAACCCATTAATAGACTTACTAAAAAAGAATAGCCCTTAGGTTTAGAGTACGGATAGATGACATGCCTTTAAGACATTGAAGATGGCAATCATAAAGGAGCTAGTCCTTCTCCTTCCTAACTTTAGCAAACCCTTTGAGGTATGTACAAATGCTAGTGATTTTGCTATTGGAAGGGTTTTAATGTAGGAAGGACATCTTGTGGTGTTTGAAAGCTAAAAGCTAAATGACATAGAGAGGCGATATCCAATGTGTGAAAAGGAGATGATGGTAATAGTACATTGTCTTCGAATATGGAGGCACTACTTCTTAGGAAAGAAGTTTGTGGTCAAAACTGGCAACATGGCTACTAGCTATTTTTAGATTCAAAAGAAGCTCTCTCCTAAGAAAACCTTATGGCAGGTTTGGCGAAATTCGATTTTGACCTTGATCACAGTTCAAGTAAAACTAATGTTGTGGCAAATGCTTTGAGTCAGAGGGTTGAGTTGGCAGCCATCAGTAAACCCGAAAGCAACTTTGTTGATAGAATTTAAGAGGAGATGGAGATTGATAAGTTAGCTAAATCCCTATTGATCCAATGTAAAGAAGGGAAAATAAGGGGATTTTGGCAAGAGAATGGACTAGAATACACAAAGGAACATTAGATTTATGTGCCCTACTCCTTAAACTTAAGAAGGGAGATACTTAGAGAGTGTCATGATTCTAAATGGGTAGTTCATCCAGGAATGCAGTGTATATAAGCATTAGTAGAGGAGAAGTATTTTTGGTTACATATGAGGGAAGATGTTGAAAGCTATGTCTAAACCTATCTTGTGTGCCAATAAGACAAAGTGGAAGATAAGGTAACTCCAAGGCTACTAAAGCCTCTTCCCATTCTTGAACAACCATAGGAGACTGTTTCTATAGACTTCATTGTAAGTTTGCCTCAGTTAGAAGGGTATGGCACAATAATGGTTTTGGTAGATAGGTTCTCAAAATATGCAACCTTTATTCTAAAGATGGAGTGCTTAGCAAATAAGGTTGTTTGATTGTTCTTGAGACATATTGTAAGGTATTGGGGCTTGCCAAGAAACATCATGAGTAATCGAGATGGGTGATTCATAGGGAAATTTTGGATGGAATTGTTCAAACTTCTAGGATCTAAGTTGAACTTTTCGACTAGTTTACATCCCCAGATAGACGGCCGGATAAAGTAGGTGAATGCTTTGGTGGAACTATACTTAAGGCATTTTGTAGGAGCTAACTAGTGCAATTGGACCAGGTTATTAGATGTAGTGCAATTCTCGTTCAACCTATAGAAGAATGAGTCCACTAGTCAAAGTCCGTTCAAGATTGTTCTAGGAAGGCAACCCTTAACTCTTAATACAGTGACAATGTGATGTATGGGGTCTAGCCCGTCTGCATACAAATTTGTAAAGGAATGGCAAGAAAATTATGGCTTAGCTTAGACATACTTAAACCAAGCCATAAAGAGAATGAAGAAGATTGCAAACAAGAAGTATAGGTTGATGGAAGATCAAGTGGGCAACCAAGTGCTTGTTAAGATACATTTGATACAATGTATAGGGGGTCAATTGCATAAAGGTTTGATGAGGCACTACAAAGGCCCATTTCTAGTTGTGAAATGAGTAGGGCAAGTGTCTTACAAATTAGAACTTCCATCTAGATTGAAATTTAACCTAGTTTATCACGTGAGCATGCTAAAACCATTCTACAAGGATAAGGAAGACCCCATAAGAGTAGTATCACAAAGGGCCCTAGTAGGAGTATGGGATTCATTTGACAAAGAAGTTGAAGACATCATAATTGATAGACATGTGAGACAACATGGATAAACTCTTATGCAAGAATATATGGTTATTTGGAAGGGAAGATTAGAGAGTGAAGGTAGTTAGGAACCAGCTGAAGCATTATGACAATTCAAAGATAAGATTCAAAAGTTCTATGATGAAGAAGTGACGAAGGCATCGTCAGATTGATCGAGGGAGAGTGTTATGGACCTCCCAAAATAGACCATTCCTAAGTAGTTCCTAAAGCTCAAGACTGAAACCTAAGCCCACTAGAAGCTTCTAGAAGACGAAAAGTTTTAGAATGTTCTAAAGATGTCCAGAATCTTGTATAGAAGTAGGTGAGGTAAGTAAATGTGATAGTTGAGAATCAATCGTAAACATTAGATCGAATTAATCTTAACCATTCATTTGTAGAGGCTTTTTATATATATAGGGGTGTTCCCCTCAGTTGTAAGGTATTAGTCATTTGAGTGAATATAATTTGTATTCAGAGTTTCTCTCTCTAAACCTTGTAAGTGTGTTACAGGCTAACTTAGCCCTCCTTATATGGTTAGGAGTGCTAAGTGTTGTATGGGATTGAGTAGTATTAGAATTAGTAGGGTTAATCCCTTGTTATCTAAAAAAGATATAAAATAAAATACATAAGTTAGCAATTATCATAAACATACATTCTACTAATTTATGAGTTTAAATATTAAGAGTAGTGGTTTTCGTTTTTTGAAAAATAAAACAATTGAAAACTTAAAAATCTTACTCATACAAGGAAGATCATGATAGAGGATCATAGGCATAGTCCTTGCCCATGATTCTCTTGGCACTTCTTTTTTTTTTTCCTTTAATTGATGAGGAATACGTCTAGCATCACGGGTGTAGTCCTAGCCTATAGTCCTCTCAAAGTTTTAATGCTTGCAAATTCCTTATCTATGATCTAAGAGGATCCTGCTTAAGATCATGGGCATGTTTTGTGATCCTTTTAGATCTTTAGCTCATTTTTCCTTTTTCTGACCTTTCCTTAGCAATGTTTTTCCTACTTTATTACTACATTGTCAACTATAAAACATCGTACAAACTCTAAAGAGATGAAATGATTAAAAGTTCCAAAAAAATTCTATAAGTTGTTAGATGAAACAATAAAAAAATTTCTATAAGCTACTAGTTACTAGATCCCACTTGTCTTCTACTCCTTGGAATGACATAGGCCAACAGAATCTACCTCTTAACTTCTCTCATACAATACTTGTTGATAGTCGATTTTAGAGTAATGAGGGATTCATTTGTTAAACTAGTGAAAGGTATGCGAAAAGAAACAAGTTAAACAAGGAGGATGTAGGGGTAACTTTGACGTTGCCACTCTAATAACTAAGTTAGATATTGGGTCATGAAAGTAAAGGTAATTGATAAGGAAGATTAAGTACGTAAGGGTTTTGAAGAAGACTCCTTGTTGGTGGCTAAGCTTTATTTATAGACTGCTTGTGAAAACTACAGTCTACATATTTACTACATAGCCTAACCTTCATCCTATAGACCGCTTCCTAATTTCTAAGAACATTAGGCTAATCTCATATAAGAAGTGGGTAGTTATTCGTGCAATGATCTCCAACTGCTTCTACCCATATTCAAATTTGAACTTTTAGTGGTCTTGTCTACTCCCCTGATTTACTTGTAGCTTGCCTCGAGCTCCTTTCCTGCCTATTATCAAAGCTAAGCTTCCTAGCCATTCTGACCATTTAATTTTTAGGGTTACCTTAAGGGTACTGAAATAAGGTTAGATCTTAAGCTAAAAAGGTCGAGTAATAATCCTTTTAGGTCACTGAGAGGTCTTCCATGTTATAGGATGAAACTCCTTGTCAACATTTGCCCCCCAATTCTCTTTGGTGATGTTCACCGAAAAGAGTATTTTGTTGTCACTTCACTGTAAGAAGTTAAGATTTCCGACCTGTGTAATGCTAAACATGCTTTGAGCTCCAAACAATGAAGAGCTTTTCTATTTCAATATCTCAACCTTTTCAATAGCATTTGTATCCAATCTAATCATGATTAGTGTATATTAGAAGCATTGAGTTTGCTCATTAGCTATCCATATTCTGTTTATTGATATTTATGCTAATGTAATAGTGATGACGTGTAGTGAGAAAGGGATTTAATCTCCATCGTTGGTGTTTAAATGGAGCTTGATCATGTAGTGATAATGACAATGAATAGCACACAAATCTCAATATATACAGGGTATTTAAACCTTTTAATTTTTCTCTCTCTCCACTTTTTGCATCTTTTTCCCTCATTTATGTATTCACTAATTCTATCTCTTCCTTACTCTTCAAGCACCCTTCCTTCATTTACCTTTTCCTTGTATAATTTTATTTGCTTGAGGTAATTATGTCTTTTGTAGCACTAACCATGTCAAATTTCAATAGCATATTAAATAGCCAAGACTCAGTTTAGACCACTTCCATGCACCTTGGAGTGATTAAAGTTCCTTCATAACAAGCATAAGGCATAAAGAATGTAGCAAATGATTGCTTATGGCATCTTTCTATGCATATCGAGTTAGGAAAAATTTGTACACTCAAGTTTTGGAGGATCAAAAGGATTCCCCTTGATAACTACCCTGCCAATGGCGAAGACAAGAATGCTTAGGAGCCCCTTTATCATGGAATTTCATTGACTTAAGCCTAAATGGCATGGTGACATGAGCAATATTTAAAATATAGTATTAGACAAGGGACTTTTGTTACTATCTTGCAATAGGAAGAGATTGTGATGCCTTGAGAATATAGAGGGTATTAATCATGAGTATGACTATAGATGATATGATAGTAACAGGTGTTGATTTGTTTTCAATTCTTAATGAGTAGACACTTAAACATTACGAAGCATACTTCATGGTATTTGGTGGAATATAGGATATGTTTGAGATGAATGATTTGTAGACACTAAAATCTCAATGGAAGACTTATTGTTAAGATATATGACATTGGGTCAACAAAAAATAATTCTTTTAGAAAGTAGTTTAGAGACTTGAAATCTATGTTAAGTTTCAAATTTGAATAATGAATTCGTTCTACTCAAGCAACATTCTACTAATGTTGCATGTATAGGAGAACATACTTATCACTGGTATTATATATCAGGGAAAGTTGATCAAAATAAGTATTGCAAAGCTTTTATGATATTAGTAGAATAGGAGATTTTTATTCAAAGGAGTCAATTGAAATTGAATTGTATACTTATTTACGGGTCATATATGATTAAGTGTGGAGTAAACAATCACTTGTAAAAGTGAGATATTTGGTTAACAAAGTGATTGGATACTTATAGAAACGATTGGAGAATGTAAACTTATTTTTAAGTAATATCTTAGGACTTGCCAAGGGTTAATTTCTATCACTTATGGAAGACGATAGACCCAGCCTATGTTAAATGGATGATAATTAAGGAAAATATAGGACAGTAAGGGAAGTTACCATAACATTTATCACAACCCAATAGTATCCTTATTGTGATAGATCGTCGTGTACTGTATAAATGTTTATTATCAACCCCCTTGTTGATGATAGGCTTTTCGTACGATACATAAAACTTCTTCCACTATATATTATCACTAGACCCATAGATAAGTAATATAGAGCAATTTACTAAAATTAACTTCTAAGATATAAATCAATCAAGTAAACGTATGGACTCGTTAAGTTCTACACCAAAAGAATATTACAAACGAATGTAGTTCATAAAGGAATTGCATCATAAACTTCAAACTATAATACGAACAAAAATAAAGGTAAATAGTTACCTACCAAAAACTATTACAAAATCTCCTCTCCACTCCCTGTTCGCTCCAATCCGTCTCTACATGGGACTTACCTCAAGCATTCCTTGACCTAGATGAACAAAAAGATTCCCCTACAATAAAAGAAATCTATCGAGGTATAAGCTTAAGCTTAGTGAGATAAATACTTTTGTTAATACCGCATGTCAGAAATTTATTAGATGCACAATCATATGAATGCATAAACAATCAGTATGCTGAACAACGCATGCAGTGGCTTAGGAACTACATATGACTCAGAATTACACCCCCTATAGTCGAGGTTGGAGATAATTAACCAACTCAAACCAAAATCCAGGTTCTAGACCTTAGGTTTTATTTCATTTGCACTATTGTGCTTAAGTCAAAACAAAACCATATATATATATACTTTCTTTCTTGAACAATGAATTATATTTTCAAAATCCAAAGTCTAGTTGTGTGGTGGCCCTCGTAGTCTACAAACACACGCCTTAAGCAAAAGCCATAAGATACGGCCTCTCGCCGACAGTTGGCATCTCCCGACACCTAGTAAGCTCATTAACTTAAGACAAAGACTCAATAAAATGATGACATAGCTAGTGCCCAATCCTTAGGAAGCCTTCCTTCTATGAGTTTCTTCCCATCTTCTACGTGAAGCGGTAGTTAATGTTATCCAAATGCAATTATAGGGAATGCATGATTATTGAATTTCTTAATCATATAAGTGATTAATCCGATTTTTCATGGTGATCAGATAATTTCATTCCATACAATCACATATATGAGTTATCATAAACAATTTCCATTATTACGTGATTAACAAGCCATAGTATTCAACCAAAAGTTCACACACATGCATTTCCCATATCCCACAAGCATCTAAATTATATATGTAAGTTTAGGTGCATCTATTCTATAAGCAAAATCAAGTAAAGAGTCATTAGGAATTCACTCACTCAGTCATGTAGGTTAATCGAAGTAGTTTGGGAGTAAGTCATCTCTGAATGTTGAGTCCCTTGGACATCGCAATTATAATACTATAAGGATTTGAAATAAGACTTAGAAAACTAAGCTAAAACCCCTTAAGTTATACTTTTGACTAGTTTTCGTATTTTTCCCAATTTCTTGCTTAAAGTTCAATCGTGTATAACTTTCTCATTTTAAATCCAATTTTTATGATCTTATAGTCAATCTTCATCATTTTCGAGTGTAATTAAATGTGGTGAGGTTAGATTTTTGAGATGAGGTATGCAAACCTACCCATAGGTTAGAATAGTAGCGATCTTCATGATTTGGAGCGCTTTTAGGCTTTGTTTGGTTAATGAGCTTTTTAGTAACTTAGGGAATCGTTTGGGCTTAGGCTTAAGATCTCATTCTAGGTTCAAAATACTCCTTAAAATCATATTCACAAATTTGATTTATACTCCTATGGCTAACAACTACTTCTTGGGTTCTTAAGTGGGCTTAAGTTGTCAAATGGGCTTGTTTTTTATCCAAATAAAAAATAGTTACTTTCTTGGGCTTAGGGGATGTCTTGTGGGTCTCTTGAGAGTCTTAAAACAAGTTTTATTATTTTGCTAAGTTGCTGGTTAGAAACTTAAGGTGGGTTCAACTTGGTGTTTAGGGCTCGTTTTAAAAGTTTTAAGCTTAGTTTTGAGTTTTAGGCTTAATACACTTATCGTACTCGTCTTGATTGGTTTTTTCACTTTGTTTACTTACATTTATCACATTTTTAAGTGTCTTTTAGGAAGGTTCTAGATTTGGTTGGTTTGAGTGTGAGGGCTTCTAACTTATTTCACCATTTCCTTAAGTTTTGGTGTTAGATCATGAATTTAAGCTACTTGTATTCAAATCTTCACTTGACTTCTTTTCCATGAGATGATTATTTGGCTCATACTTCACATTTTAATAAAGGATTGCACATTTATCATATCTTCCATACTATAGTTCATGTCTGACAAAGTTGGTTTCCTCATAAAACTTCATGTGATGGATTTTTCCTTTACCTAACTCTAGATTTTGGTATGTTTAACTCAATAAAAGTGAAAAAACATCCAAATGAATTCTATACCTTCACGTCCAACATGCTTCCTTTTCATTCAAGTTCTCATTTCAAAATTTTCTCAACATAAAATCTTCCATTCTGAGTGTTAAATAAGTATCTCTATAAAACACTAACTTTACATGCTCATGATTCACTTTTCATATAAGGGTTTCATAATTTTGTTTCTTAGGGTAATCTTAGATGTTTTATCAACTTATGATCATACTCATTTCTTTAAGAAATCATGACCTCCTAACATGAATACCAAACTACAAACACAAAGAACACTTACTTGTCCATAAAGCAAAGATATGGTGGTTGTGCACTAAGGTTCCACCTAAGCTCTTTGTCTTACTCTCTCTCCTTCTTACACCCTTTTGGAAACTTGAGTTGTGGTCCTTTGAAGTGGGGTTTGACGGATGTTATAAGGATCCTAAAGGAGCTTTGAATGTTGGCAAAAGCAAGACACAAGAAGAAGTTGAATGCTGTGAGGATTGGAGCTTGGAAGTGGCGGCAAAGTATAGGATTTTGTGGGGTTTGGTTGTTTCCTCTTTTGAGTTAATTTCAAAGTGAGAGAAAAGGAAGTGAGAATAAAATTGAAAGTGAGAGCATTGAGAGAAAGAGTGGCTGGTTGGAAATGGAGGGAAAGTGTGTTTGATAAGTTTGATTTTGTTGTCTTGTAGCATGCACAAAAATCAACAATTGCAACTCTTGATGATGTAAGCATTAAGGGATGAATAGTAGAGTGTAAGATAAAGTGATTGATGGATGAAAGACAAGAGCATGCCACCCCCCATTTTCTTGCTTATAAGAACTGGCCATTAGGGTCTTCTCGTGGCATGGAGTTGTCTTGTCTCATTTATTAAAGTTAAGCATATAAAATGTTGTGAAAATTTGTTCATATGTAGTATAAGTTAATGGGTGATAAGGAAAGTGTCTTATCACTAGTTTTTGATAGGTTATCAATTGATAAATAACTTCAACTCTCAATTGATAAGTTATTTAAGGTAATTAGTTGGTCTACTTATTTACATGTAAAGCTTAGACATGAAGATAAGGGAATTGTCTTATAGGAAATTGTTTTAGAATCTACTTCTTGCATTGTTTTGTAAATGATGATTCAATTCTTATAAAATCATGAAATTTTCTAGAGTTGAATGAAATTATTCAAATTAAATTATCAATTAGTCACTTAGGGTTAAAAGTCCTTAATTGTTTTAGGGTTTAGGGTCTTAGGCGACTTTAGAGTCCACAGTTTTTCATATTTGGGTTTTATCGATAACTGGCTTTCAAATTAGAAAAGTAAGTTCATTTTTAATTGTAAGCTTGAGTTCTCAATTTAGTTGATCCTTGGGAATGTTCAGGAAGTACTCTTAGTTAAATTATAGGCATGCTAAAAGTAGGGTTTACAAAATTTATGGGGTAATGAGAATATTTTGGGATTAAAGTGCAATGAAAATGAGCCTTAGGAGGTTTGATTTTGAGGAGTACCAAAACCTATGAATTTGTTTAGAAGAATTGATGCCTTCAGAAGAGATAGGAAAAGAAAAAGAAAAAGAAAAAAAAATGAACCTACTTTACCTAAAGATTAAATAGCTTAAATCGAGTTTAGTTAGAAGTATTTAAAATTCTTAAGTACAAAAGAAGATGTATGAAACATTTAAGACAAAGATAAGAGCTAGCTACTCAAGGAACTTATCACAACTTGAAGGGTAGCCTAGCTATAAGACCATAGATTGGCTTCCTTTCCAATCGACAACCTTTTATATAATATACAAGGCTACTATACAACCAGTTATCCATGAGTTATACATGTGAAGATCATATTACAACAAATGTAATATTATAAGTTTTCATATAGTACTTTTACAATATACAAAGTATGGGGTCCTATGTCCTAAAAACACTAGTAGTGAAGCTATAGTAATAGAGAGAGTAGTCCTACATGGTTACTGAATATCATAATATAAAATATCATCAAAATATTAACTAAGAGTCTAATTACACATATAGATTCACTTGGGCTCTCTTCTTTTGTATACTTTTTACCAAAATTCCTACACTGACCTCAAGCATGCCTTAACCAAGAACTGTAAATAGATCATCCTGCAACAAAAACCTATAGGGATGTAAGCTATAAAGCTTAGTGAGATACTCCTCAACCATATAAGTAAATAAATTATCAAGGAGTTAATTACAGACATATGAATGCAGAATCAAGTAGAATACCACTTAAATGTATACAATTGACCAAGTATAGTATGTAACTTAGATTTAACGCCCTTTGAAGTCATGATTAGAGAATATATGGCACTAGTCAAATCCGGGTACCATACCCAAACTCACATCCCTTTGAAGTCATGATTAGAGAATATATGGCACTAGTCAAATCCGGGTACCATACCCAAACTCACATAACTACGAAACTCTGCATTTCATATCACAAGAAAACAGTTTATTTAATTTCAATTTTAACAACTAAGTTCCAGGTATGGTTGTAAGTGGGCCCCTACTATAAACCCTTAAAATTTTTTTATCCAAATCCTAAATTAGACTCAAGTGTATTAGACAACCCTAAGAGTCAAGAAGGCTAGATAAGATGAAAACCCTAATATAACAATTGAAGACCTAATCACATATAAACATATTAAACCCTAAGAGTATGTAAATACTAAAGATTATACCTAAAAGTGATAAAAACCTTAGAACCCCAACTTTAAACCTATAAATGTGCTAATTCATTTCAATCACTCTAAAACCTTAATCAAGTATAAATACTTAACAATATGCTAAATCATATAAAATCATTAACCAACGATTAAAGATAACTTCTAATTGCTCATAAATGTGCACATACAAAAATTTATTTATAAGAAATTATGATATTGCATTATAGATAATATTACCCTTATAATCATACAAATAAGCTAGTACTATGTAGGTTTAAGTGTCTAATTGATATTTAAACCAAGTATAGTAATTGTTACTATTATAATTATACTTTTCATGATAGTTATATTAATTATGTTAGTAAATGTTGTCTATATTGTTATAAATGTTTAAGGAAAGTTCCAATAGTTAATTTACTAATTATTTCATATAATTTCTTACTTTCTCTCTTTCTTTAAATTTCCTTCTAATTATGTTCATTTCTAAAAATATATGTAATAAATACATGTAATTTTGTAAGAGTTGACTATGTCACTAGAAACTTCATCACTTTTCTTTAGATTTCTTTTCCTTTTTTTCCTTTCTTTTTTTTTCCATTTGTCTTTTCCCCTTTGCCATCCCTCCTTGGAATACCCTAGACCCCACTTCAACTTTCTTTAGAAACACAATTCAAACACAAACAAAATCCCCCTTTTTTTATCTCTCCCCAACCGTCACTTCCCCTTCCCTCTTTCCCTTCTTCTAGTTTCTTATTTTCCTCCTCATCTCTTTAACTATCAACTTCTATACTACCACATCGCATCCTTAAACTCCTCTTCCATATTTACATAGAGAAAGAACATATTTTAATTAGATCTTTTTCTTTAACGATTTATTAGTTTGTTTATATTATGATGACATTAGAATCCTTATGTAATATGTGCATATATGTTAGTACATATAGGAATACTTATATATATATATATATATGTAAGTGTAGAAATAAATACATACATATAGCATATGAATACATATGAAGTATGTATGTATAAATACTAGTAGAATACATAGTATAAATATTCATATACATTGATAAGATTAGGAAAACACGTGCACATATACTTAGACATCTCTATACATGAGTATTCTTTTATGCACATAATTAAGTATAATAAGAATATTAAGTATATATACATATAAGTATACCAACCAAATTAGGGTAGTGTATATACATGAATTGTATGAAAATTCCTTAAAATCATATAATGAAAATATGTGTAAAGTATGCTAGAAGTACATATACATGGATATGGTGTATAAACATATAGGTATAATATGGGCACATACATAATATAACATTAGTATATAATATAAAGTAATAAAATAATTATACATAATATATCTATAAATACATAAATGGGCCAAAACCTGTAGAGGAGCAATTTGAGCCCATAATGCATCTATCAATTTATTTTAATATCATATAAATACATATGGTAATAAAATAAAAGTTAGAAAGTATAGAAATTAAGAACACTTCATCATTTGCCATGTGGACCAATGAAATAGTCCCACATCGATAATTTATAAAAATAATCTATTTAAACCGCAAATTACACTAATAATAATAATATATAGTAATAAAAGTTCAAAATTACAAGAATAAAACAATTTAGAAGTTAATTAGATCATACATTAACAAAAAAGGAAACATAAAATTCATAAATGAAAATTTAAGCCAAAATAAAAAAATTTATAATACTTTAAGCTTATATCATAAAACACAGGTCTTAACGTCCAAAACGAACCCTACCGTGTGAATGTATGCTCGAAAATGATAAAAATAGACTATAAACTCATGAATATTGGAAATAAAACAAAAAATTTATATATGATTAATAAAAGAGTTCAATTGAAGGAAAATTGATAGAAAACCTAAGTAGATTTAGGTAAGCAATTACTTAAGATAACTGGTTTACTTAGTTAGCCATTACCATTTCTATTTTATAATAACTAGGTGATCCTTATGTGAGTTCAAATCTTCTTGAGGATTACTACGACACATAAGATACATCATGACCGAGTGAGTAATCTCTATGATTCTATGCTTGTTTATGCTTATAGTTAGTGAATTTAAATAATATTATTAATTGATGTTGTGTAGGGTCAGTAAATGCATGTGGATGCTATTGCTTGTAGAATTGTGAAATTACTTTAAATGTTGATAACAAATTGTTTGTTACATATTAGATTAGATAGGAACTATACTATTTGTGATATTGTTTAGTCATACAATAATTGTACTTAATAATATTTGACTTATTAAGTAAATTGGAACATGCATTGACATGCATTGCATAACTTAATTATGGCCGTTACATCACACAAATGTAAGGAGAGGTCATATGGAGGTTGTTAATTTTATGAATATAATGGTTTAGTACGGTGCATACGTACAATATGACCCTACCTTAGCCCGCTGGAACACTTGGCGTTAAAGAGGCCAACCACTCAGCTAAGGGTTAAGTTTAGAGGCTTCCATTTAGGGGTGAGTGTAAACTGTAGGGGCCCACTCATAATTATACATAGAACTTGGTTTTTGATTAAAACAAATAGATTGATTTATTTAAATATGAAACGCGGAGTTTCGTAGTAAAGCAAGTTCTAGTATAATACCTAAATATGCTTAATGCTGTGTATACTCCAACCCTAACTTCGGATGGCATTAAATCTGAGTTGTGTATAATACTTAGTTAGCTATATGTATCTAATTGGCATTATGTTTGTTCATGCATTCATATACTTGAATTTAATGTATTTATAACTTGCTTGTCGATGTGGTTGAGATATTTACTCACTAAGCTATTTAGTTTATACCTTCGTAGACTTCTATTGCAAGACTATATTTTTGTAGATGCTGGCTGCCAGATGCTAAAGGTTAGTACGAAATTTTAGGAAAAAGTGAGTCAATCTATATAAATAGACTTTGTGTGTCATTTTGTTATGACTTGGTATAGTTACTTTACTTTTAACTTAGAGTACTCTATCTTCTATTTAGTGTAACTACTTTGATCTGAATGTTATGTAAATATATGTATGTTATGATATCATTTTTATCTGATTATTCTTGGTAGCTAGTGTTTGTAGTAGCCTTGTATGTCGTATAAAGGATCTATAATTGGAAAGGAGACCAATCTATGGTTTTTTATACAATGTCTGGTGTCTTCTATGACTAGGCCATCATCAGGTCGTGACACTCGTAGTTCTAGCTCACCCCTAAATGGAGGCTTTTGGACTCAACCCTTAGTTAGTTGGTCAGCACCTTCAACACCTAGTAAACCCATAAGCCAAGGTAAGGTCATGTTATACAAGTCTACTGTACTAAACACCTTAATCTCAAATATATGTATATAATAAACCTGGTATGGCCTCTTGCTACGTCCATGTAATGTAGCAGTTAGAACATTTTCAATGTAATTTATGCTTATGCATGATCTAATTTAATTTAACAAGCCAATTATAGTTAAGTTCATTTATTAGGTGGCCAACCAAAATCACAAACGACTAAATTCCTTATAGTTATCTAAAATGCAGCAATCAATTGTTATAACAATTTAAAATATTTTTATGTGGCAAACAATCAATATCAGTCACATGTAGATCCTGATCCTTATACATTGATCAATTTATCAATAATATATAAATTTCGTTATTTACAATTACAAACAAGTATAAAATCATTAAGAGTACTTACTCTGCCATAAGGATAGTTAAGGATCATAGTTGATAGGAATCAAGTTACTGGGCCGAGCTTGAGGACTGAAAGGCTTAACTAGATGAATTCTTTTACTCCAACTGACTCTTGCTGAGGTTGAGTACTTCCTTGCCGAGTCACTCCTTAAGCTGTGCCAAATGAATGCTAATCTCTCGTAGATAGAATGTCGAGAAACTAATGGCCGAGACTGCATCCAATCTTCCCTCGTACCTGACCACTTACTTACTCAGCATTACCCTTGCCGCCATTCCGAGAGAGAGAGACCCTAGACTACATAAGCTATCCCTGCTTGGACAAGCCAACTAGTTGTATTGCTTTGTCTGCATCTTCTAACGACCTCACCAATACAGCATCCCCATGTGTATAGGACCACGTGTAAAATCCACCTTACTAATTATTGCTTTTGTGAATATTCATTTATACTCTTTTTGTATTGTTGTACATTACTACTTTAAGGTAATACCCATTTTGTCTTTTCCCCTTTTAAGCAAGTTACCCTAAATTCTTTGGTATAAATATCCTTTGAGTTTGCAAGTTGCAGACAGATCGTGATTAATACACTTGAGTATTTTTCCTCCGTAATGTAAACACTCTATTGTTTTATGCTTGGTATCACTCTTATCCTTTCCCTTAAGCAAGGTTAGGTAGCAAGTAACCCCATCGGACCAATTCATGCATCATATTGAATTTTACTGTAAGTCCTCAGAAGTTTCATTGGTGTATCACATCCTTTGGAGCTATTTCTGGGTTTTTCTTAGCATTCATTCATCACTATTCTTTTGTGCATTTTCCTCATTACTCCTTTCGAGCTTTTTGCAAACTTAGACCCATCCAATGACTAGCTTTGTCTATTCTTGGTCATAGTTCACAACATCTTGATATCAAAGCAGATGTTTCTGTGAGCTGTAGTTGGTTCTTCTTGAAGTTCTATTATACGCTGTTTGGTGTATATGAAACAGAGCAAGTTATTGTGTTCATTTGACTACCGTGTTGTTAACTATTAATTTCCTGAAGTGTTTGTGTGAACTTTGAATTTATGAGGAAAAATGACTAACCCAAGTATGAATGTTAGTACTGCCGATGATAGTAGAGTTGTCTACTATGGACAATAGTCTCAAGGAACTCCCAAAAGCACTGATGAGAAACTTAATAAGGTAGCTAACCTCTTGGTGGATTTAACCCAAGTCGTTCATGCATTGTCTTGCCAACCTACTAAGGCTAGGAAAAACACTCTACAAGCTACTCAACATATTAATGGTCAGAACCCAGCTTGACCCATTCGAGGTAGAGGAGTAAGCGGATGAGTAAGGTGAAGGATAGACATGAGAGAGCTTGATGAAGAGGATAAGGGAGAGTATTTTGAAGAAGAGTGTACATGAATCCCCAGAACGTCCAACCATGTAGTGAAAGAACTTCCAAGCAATGAGAAGACAAAAGCGCTACTGAGAGATTAACACTTGGCTCGAGATGAAGAGAGTACTTAGAAACAAGTTCATGCTAGAAACTTATCTCTAAGATACCTTTACTCGGTTATAGGAGCTGAGACAAGGAGGCCGAACTATTGACAAGTATGTTCAAGAGTTTCAAATGCTCATGATCCGTTACAAGGTAAAGGAGCCACCAGCTTGAACTGTATCAAGAATTATTACTGGACCGAGAAGTGATATTCGGGACATTGTAGAGCTTTAACGATTCACCATAATGGATGAAGCTATTAGGATTGCCCAGTAAGTAAAGAGGCAAAGAAGGAGTTGAGTATCGATGAGGATGTCGACTAGTTGACCAAGACAAGCAAGTCACCGAGTATAGTTGAGTATTGAGCCAAGCAAAAAGATTGATGCTTGAGTCGAGCCTGATGGTGTAGTGCTAACCCGAACTAATGAGAAGGGATAAGGGTCTAATAGGAAGACGAGCCAGATTAAGTGCTTCAAGTGCCAAGGGTTCGGACATATGGTTGCTCAATGCCTAAACTGAAGAACAATGGTCATCAAGTGAGATGTCCTGAAGCTAGAAGTAGAAAGTACGGATGAGGAACCCGAAGAGGAGGAGGTACCTACCGAGAAAGAGCTGATTAAGGAGGACGTGTTTGCTAAGGACTTAGATCAGTTACTCATGGTTGTTCGATGTACCATGAATGTAGAACCCTCACGAGAGGAGTAGAGAGAGAATTTATTTTATACCACCTATAAGGTAAACAATCAAATGTGTGCCCTCATCGTGGATAGTGGAAGCTACACTAATGTGGCATTAGTCGATCTTATTTCAAAACTGAAGTCACTGACAATTGCACATCCAATGCCATATAAGTTGCACTGGTTGAGTGAGAACAGAGCATTACATGTCACTTGGCAAATACTATTGCTGATCACTATTAGGAACTACTCTGACCAGATTCTCTATGACATACTACCCATGTATGCTTCCTACGTATTGCTAGGTAGACCATGGTTGCTTAATAGAAGAGTCATCCATGATGGCTACAAGAATATATACATGTTTGAGAAGGATGACCGAAAGATCACACTGAACCCGATGCCGCTGAGAGAAGTTCATAAGTTGCAAATGAAACTTGCTCGTAGATTGAAGATGGCTCTAGTGATGAGTAGAGCCAAACTCCAAGAGGTCATCAAAGCAGACGAGCCGACCTTCATGTTGGTCAGGCGACTTTTCAAAATGAAGGAGCAGGGTAAACTACTCCAAGAAATCAAAGAGTTGCTGGACGAGTATGCCGACCTGTTCCCAGAATAGTTACCTAAAGGATTGCCCTCGACCCAAGGCATAAATGGCTGCATTGACTCAGTACTCGACACTGCATTATTGAATAAGCCAACCTATCGAATGAATCCTAAGTAGGCTGCTGAGCTCCAATACTAAGTCAACGAGTTGCTCGAGAGATGATATGTGAAGGAAAGTTTCACCCCTTATGTTGTGCCGGCACTTTTGGTGCCGAAGAACGATGGAACCTAGCGAACATGTGTAGACAGTCGAGCTGTGAACAAGATCATGATCAAATACAGGTATCCAATCTTGAAGCTAGATGACATGTTAGATGAACTAAGTGGAGCCAAGATTTTCAGCAAGATTGCTCTTAAATCCAGTTACCATCAAATCCGCATGAGGCTAGGCAATGAGTAGAAAACAGCGTTCAAGACTCCACATGAATTGTATGAATGGATGGTCATGCCTTTTAGCTTGTTGACTACCTCGAGGACTTGCATGAGACTAATAAACCATGTACCGAGACATCTCATAGGGAAGTGTGTCATGGTGTAATTTAATGACATCTTGGTCTACAGTGCCAACATGTCGAGTCACTGTGAACACCTACGTACTATTTTAGGTATCCTCTATGCCAAGAGGCTATTTAGCAATCTAAAAAAATGTTGCTTTTACTAGGAGAAAGTGGTATTCTTGAGCTATGTAGTCAGTAGAGGAGGCTTGTAAGTCGATGATGAAAAGATCCAAGCAACTGTTGAGTGGTTGACTCTTATTGCTTGTGTTGACGTAAGAAGTTTCCATGGACTGGTTTCATTTTACAGGCAATTCATCAAGAATTTTAGTACCTTCACTACACCACTTACCGAGTTAACAAAGAAGAACACCGACTTCCGATGGGGAGAAAATGAGGAGAAGAGTTTTATCGAAATAAATGAAAGATCAACCTCCACCCCGTATTAGTGCTACCTGACTTTGACAAAATTTTTGAGCTGGAATGTAACACGTCAAGCATTGGAATAAGCACTGTCCTAATGCAGGAAGGCTAACTAATTGTCTTCCATAATGAGAAGCTTTAAGGACCCCAGTTGAATTACTCTATATATGAAAAAGAACTTTTGGCATTAATTTGAGCACTACAAGTATCATAGCACTATTTACTACCGAGAGAATTTGTCATATATACTAACCATGAATCGCTGAGGTAGCTTCGAAGTTAGACCAAGTTGTCAAAGCTATAGGTGAGATAGGTTGAATTCCTTAAAGGATTCAATTTTGTAATAAAATACAAGCAGGGAAAGAGCAATATAGTTACAGCTGCTCTTTTGAGAAGGTATGTGCTTTTATTTGAATTGCAGACCTAGCTGTTTGGGTTCGTAAGTATCAAAGAGCAGTACTTTGAAGATCTACACTTTAGACCCATACTTGTACAATGTATTGATGGAAGAACAGTAGACGAGTACCATGTGGAGAATGGCTACTTGTTCTAAAGTGGGAAATTGTATGTACCAACTTGTTCCCTAAGGGAGTTATTAATCATGGAAGCTTACAGTGGAGGACTCTCCAGACCTTTTAGAGAAAGGAGAACCTGTGAACTATTGAATGGCCGATTCTTTTGGTTAAGAATGAGGAGAGATGTGCATCGAGTTGTCGAAAGCTGTGCCGTGTGCAAGAAGGTCAAGTGTCAAGACAAACAAGTGAGAGCAATGCCCCTACCTGTTCTAATGAGGCCATGGACTAAATTAAGTGTTGACTTTATTCTCAAACTACTACAAACTGCCCGAGTCAAAGATTTTGTAATGGTTGTTGTATATAGGTTCAATAAGATAGCACATTTCGTGCCCTGTACTAAGACTAACAACACTTCGGCTATTACTTCTCTTTTCTTGCAAGAGATTGTGTGGATACATGGCATGCCTAAAGGTGTAGTCTTTGATAGAGACCCGAAGTTCTTGAGCCAATTCTGGAGAACCTTGTAGCATTGGTTGGGGACCAAATTACTCTTCAGTACCTTATGTTACCCCAAAACTGATGGCTAAATAGAGGTGGTTAATCGTACTTTGGGATTACTGCTCCAAGTTGCAGTAGGCAAGAACTTAGCCGATTAAGATGTTTGCTTGCCACTAATCGAGTTCGCCTACAATCGAACAGTATATGACACCACTAAGAAGACTCCCTTTAAAGTGGTCTATGGATTTAATCCCGAGTTGCCCTTTGACCACACCTCTATACTAGTACCCACGCAAAAGGACCTTGACACCTCGGTAGAGCACAATCCCTCCAACACATATACAATAAGGTTACTCAACACATCAACCAAGCTGTTAGAAGAATGTAAGAGAAGACTAAGGGTAAGGCGGCTAAGCAGTTCCAGCTAGGAGACTTAGTATGGCTATACCTCCGCAAGGAACGGCTCCTGGGAAAGAGGAAGAACAAGTTATCTGCATAGGCTTAAGGACCCTTTAGAATCCTCCAGAAGATCAATGACAATGCCTACAAGTTGGAGCTGCTAAAGGATTATGGGGTTTTCAACACCTTCTATAATGCTAACCTCATCTCTATCACTCTGATGGAGAATTGACCGAAGACCATCCGAATTTGATCCTAAATCCAAATCAACTTAGAGGGAATGATAGGAATGGAGCTATTGGCCCTTTGACCCACAGCTAAGCCTAAGGATTGGAAAGCTTGACGAGACGAATTCTTCTACTCCAGCTGACTCTTGCCGAGGTCGAGTACTTCCTTGCTGAGTCACTCCTTAAGCCATGCTGAATGAATGCCAGTCTCTTTGAGATAGAATGTCAAGAAATTGATGGTCGAGACTACATCCAGTCCTCCCTTATGCTTGACCACTTACTTATTCAGTATTACCCTTGTCACCATGCCGAGAGAGAGAGAGACCTTGGACTACATAAGCCATCCCTGCTCGGATAAGCCAATTGGACGTATTGTTTTGTTCACATCTTCTAATGACCTCACTAATACAGCATCCCTACGTATACAAGACCATGTATAGAATCTACCCCACTAATTATTGCTTTTATGAATATTCATTTTTATCCTTTTGTATTGTTGTACATTACTACTTTAGGGCAACACCCATTTTATCTTTTCCCTTTATAGGCAAGTTACCCTAAATTCTTGCGTATAAATATCCTTTGTATTTGTAAGTTGTAGGCAGATCATCATTAATACACTTGAGTATTTTTCCTTTCTAGTATGAGCACTCTACTGTTTTATGCTTAGCATTACTCTTATCATTTCCCTTAAGTAAGGTTAGGTAGCAAGTAACCTCATTGGACCAATTCATATGTTATATTAAATTGTACAGTCAGTCCTTAGAAGTTCCATTAGTGCTTCACATCCTCTAGGGCTGTTCGTAGGTTTTACTTAGCTTTCATTCATCATTGTTCTTTTGTATATTTTCCTCATTACTCCTTTTGAGCTTTCTATAAGCTTAGACCCATCTAACGACTAGACTTGACTATTCTTAGTTGCTCAAGTTCTAATAGATAACAAGTCATCATTGAATGTGTATCCCTTGGCGACACTAAATTTACTCGTAGTCGATGCAATCGAAATAAAGCCCAGCTCGATTTCAGTAAGAGCTTTTGAGGGATTAAAAAGGGAGATAATCGGAGAAATTGGGTTATAAGTTAAGATTGGCCCACAAATGTTCACTATTCCTTTTCAAGGTCCGGATATACCGCGAACTTTCAATCTTCTGCTAGAAAGACCGTAGATTCATTTAGTAAGGGCAATTCCATCCAGTTTACATTAAAAAGTGAAATTCATAGCCAATGGGCAATTGGTTGCTATTCTCGAGGAGCAAGATTATGAGATTTATAAATAAACAACTATTCTCTATGTTAGGGATGAAGAATTGGAAGAGCTAAGGTTACAGATTTTCGACAAGGTTAGTGCGATCAAAGAAGCAAGACAGGGGGCACGAGGCTGTTTGGAACAGCCTAAGCAGTGGATTGGAACATTTAGGCTTGGGTATGAGCCTATTGAAGAGGAGATTCAACAAAATGAAGGCTAAAACCAGAAGCAATACCGATGAATATGAGGTTGCATCAGTAGAAGTTCCAACTGAGGCTCTGTAGGCCATGAGAGCAAAGGGAAGCATCCTATGCTAATCCTTATAAGTGATCGAATTCTTCTCGATGATTCTTTTTGTAGACTCTGTAAATTTAACCTTTTAAACATTGTGTTGGACTCAAGTATCGTAAATATTTCCCTAAGTCGATAAGACCACCTAAAATGAAAATCGACTAAAATTTTAAACTCAGAATTTAAAACGAACTTGAAAGATACTATTATATGATTTGGAAACCTTGATCATGCAAGAAAACCCTAATCCCTACATGCGCGTACTTTTAAAAATGTAAACCTAAACTTAACATGAACCGTAAATATCAAATCATAAAAAAATTTTTAAAACTCTATAAAATTATCTTAATGCTTGAAAAGCTATAAATCAATAAAATTATCAATAATTTTGTGAAATCATATAAAATTGATAACAAACGAATCAAGGATTATTTCAAGTAATAATAAACAACAAAACTAAGCTAATTAAAGGAATAAATTAATAAATTTACAAAAATTATTTTACTTGCATACATAAGTAGCCCTACAATATATATATATATATATAAATATATTATTAAGCAAATTCCTTTTCTTAATCTATCATATGATATATATATATGTTGCATAATAAAGCAGTATTCTTAAATAATTAAGCCAATTGAACCTTAAGCTTCTAAGTATAAGTTAATTACTTCCGAGTTGATGAAAAACCCTAAAACAAATATAATCTCACTCGAACTTTAAAACATACATAAACTCACTCGAACTCTAAAACCTAGGATGATCAAGAACTTACGATCCTAAATAAATAATTAAAAATATAATTTGAATAAATTTTATTCAACTCTAAAAAATTCTAAAATTTTTTAAGAAGCAAATCATAACCTATAAATTAATTTGAGAATCAAGCCCTAAAAAGAACTTCATTTAAGATAATTCCCTTATTTTCACTTATAAGCCATATTATGTATGGATAAATTGTAAACCCTACTTTTAGCAGACTTGTGATTCAACTAAGAATACTTCCCAAATGATCCTAAGGATAAACTAAGCTAAGAATTCAAGTTTACATTTAAAAACGAATTTAATTTTTCCAATTCGAAACCCTATTATCGATAAAACTCGGATACGAAAACCATAGATTCTAAACCCAAAACCCTAAAATAATTAAGGACTTGTAACCCTAAGCTGCTAATTAAGAATTTAATTTGAATAATTTTATTCAACTCTAGAAATTTTCATAATTTTATAAGAATTAAATTATAACTTACAAATCGTTAAGAGACAAACTCCAAAAGAATTTAATTTGCATAAGATTTGTGCACATGAATAAGTAAACTAACCAATCATCTTAAATAACTTATCAATTGATAAATATAAACCCTACTTTTAGTGGGCCCATGATTCAATTAAAAGTACTATCTAAACGTTCCTAAGGATCAACGAAACTGAGAACTTAAGTTTATATTTAGAAACGAATTAAATTTTTCTAATTCAAAAACCAATCATCGAGAAAACCTAAGCTTGAAGAGTTACGAGCTCTAAACTCACCTAAGACCCTAAACCCTAAAACAATTAGGGAATTTTAACCCTAAGTGACTAATTGATAATAAAATTTGAATAATTTCATTCAACTTTAGAAAATTTTACAATTTTATAGGAATCGAATCATAAAGTACAAAACAATGCAAAATGAAAATCCTAAAACAATTTCGTATAAGACTATGCCTTTATATTCATGTCTAAGCCTTACACATAAATAAGTAGATCAACCAATCACCTTAGATGACTTATCAATTGAGAGTTGGAATCATTTATCAATTGATAACTTGTCAAAATCTAGTGATAAGATATTTTCCTTATCACCTCTTCACTTATACTACATATGGATAATTTTTCACAAGATTTCACATGCTTAACTTCATTAAATGTGACAAGACCATTCCATGACCCCAAAGGACACTAAATGGAAAATTTGAACAAGGAGACAAGGGGGGCCGTGCTCTTGTCTTTCAACCATCAATCACTTTCTCTTACACACTACTATTCACTCCTTAATGCTTACATTATCAATAGTTGCAATTGTTGACTTTTGTATAAGCTACAAGACAATAAATTAAAACTTCTTGCACACACTTCCTCTCCCATTCAAAAATCTGCCACTCTCTCCCTCTTTCACTCTCATTTTTACTTCCTTTTCTCTCACTTTAAACACAAATCAAAAGAAGAAATTCAACCCTACAAAAATCCTCCATTTGGTCACCACTTCTAAGTCCCACTCACGACACTCCCATTTCTTTTTCTTGTGTCATTTTCTTTCAACATCTAAGCTCTTTTAGAACCATTAGAACCTTCCACAAACCCCACTCCAAAGGATCAAACAACTTAGGAAATGATGAAACAAGTTGAAAAACCAAGTGAGAACCCCTTGGAATCATCACAACCAGATCTGGAACATGGGTAAAAGACACTTAAAAATATGATAAAAGTAAGTGAACAAAGTGAAAAGATCAACTAAAGTAAATATAATAAGTATACAAAGTCTAAAACTCAAAACCGAGCCTAAAACTCTCAAAACAAGCCTAGAACTCTAAGTTGGGCCTTCATTAAAATTCTGACCAGCACTTTAAAATATTAGGAAAGGGTGTTTTGAAGCCCACAAGAAATCCACCTAAGACTCCATAAGCCTAACAAAGTCACTAACTTTAGTTTGAACAAAAAACAAGTCAATTTGATAACTTAAGCCCACATAAAAGGCCAAGGAGTTGTTGTTAGCACTAAGGGTGTAAACCAAAGTTGAAAGTTTGACCTTAAGGAGTATTTTAATTTTAGAATAAAGTCCTAAGCCCAAGCCCAAATAATTTCCCAAGTTACCAAAAAGCCCATTTACCAAACAAGGCCTAAAAGCACTCTAAAACATGAGGATCGCTACTGTTCTGACCCATGGATAGATTTGTGTGCCTCATTTCGAAAATCTAACCTCACTACGTTAGAATACATTTGAAAACGATGAAGATTAACTATAAGATCATAAAAATCGGATCTAAAACAAGAAAGTTATATGCGATTGACCTTTTAAGTAAAACCGGGAAAAATTATGAAACCAAGTCAAAAATATAACTTAAAGGGTTTTAGCTTAGTTTTCTAGGTTTTAATTCAAATCCTTATAGTATCGTATTTGCAATGTCCAGGGGACCTGGCTTTGGGGAGACAACCTATCTCAAATTATTTTGATTGATCCACATGGCTGACTGAGTAAATTCCCGATAACTCTTTACTTAATTTTGCTTGTAGAATAGATGCACCTCAACTTATATATATAAATTTGGATGCTTGTGGGATATGGGAAACACATGTGTATGAATTTGTGGATGAATGCAATGACTTGTTAATTATATATAATAATGGGAATTGTTTGCACTATATATACATGCGAATTGTATAGAATGAAATTGTCTAATCACCTTGAAAATCGAGTTAATCATTTATACGATTAAGAAATCAAAATGAATCATGCATTCCCCATATTGCATACGGATAACACCAATTGCCGCTTCACACAGAGGATAGAAAGGGACTCATAAGAGGACGTGCCTCCTGTAGGATTGGGTACTAACTATGTCATCATATATATTGAGTCTCTGTCCTAAGTTGATGGGCTTACTAGGCGCTAGGAGATGCCAACCGTCTACGAGGGGCCGAGTCTTGTAGCTTTTGCTTAGGGCATGTGTTTACGGATTATGAAGGCCACCACACGACTAGACTTGGGATTTTGAAAATATGATTTATTATTCGGTAGTGAAAGTATATATATGTATATATATACATAGTTTTGTTTTGACTTAAGCACAATAGTGCTAATAAATTAAAACCCAAGGTCTAGAACCTAGATTTTGGTTTGGGTCGGTTAATTATCTCTAAACCCTGACTACAGGGGGTATAATTCTGAGTCGTATACAGTTCCTAAGTCACTACATACGTTGTTTGGCATACTGATTGTTCATGCATTCATATGATTGTGCATCTAATAAATTTTGCCATGTGGTATTGATGAGAGTAATTAGCTCACTAAGCGTAAGCTTACACCCCAACAGTTCTTTTCCTTACAGATTGATCGATAGTTAGGACAGGGATAGGAATTAAGAGCAGAGTGCTACCATTGAAACAATATGGTGAAAAGCTTATGTAGTTACTTCAGAATGCTTCGGAAAACGACTAATATTTCAATTAAGTTTAGTATTTTTAGTAAGTTTAGAATTTTTTTTTTTTTAGAATTATCTATCTTACTTCACTATTTTGGTAGGGGATACAGATTCTTTACGGTTCTGAGGAATTGTGGAAAAATGGATATCCATAATTATTTATATTATATAATGAGTCAATGAACTAAAATTGAAGACTCTAGTAAATAACTATTTAGAGTCTTGTAATCTCTGACTTGCAAAGCGATTTTTTTATCATGAGTGCACATGTGATATGGAAATTTTAGTCAATACTACGAGGCCCCTCCTAAGGTCGCTACACTTTTAATGTTCTTATTAGCAGCTTCAACTACTCCATTCATCAAAGGTCGATATGGAGTTGAGTTTCTATGATTAATCTTGAATTGGTTGCATACTTCATCCATTAATTTGTTATTCAAACTTGTCCCATTGTTTGTAATAATAAACTTAGGTGCACCGTATCTTGCAATAATATCTCTTTTCAAGAATTTGACCACTACTACTTTGGTTACCATGGCATACAGCGTTCCTTCTACTTACTTGGTAAAATAATTGATCGCAACTAAAATGAACTTGTATCCATTTGAAGCTATTGGCGAAATTGAACCGATCATGTTAATTCCCCAAATTGAGAAAGGCTAAGGAACTGATAACACATGCAATTCTTAATCAAGAGTGTTGATTTTATTAGCATACACTTGACATAGATGATAGTGCCTCACATGCTTAATACAATCCAATTTCATAGTCTTCCAAAAATACCCCATTCTCATGATCTTTCTGGCTAACATATACCCATTCATGTGAGGACGACAAACTCCTTCATGCACTTCTTTCATCAATTTCTCGGCTTCTTCTTCATCCACACACCTTAGTAGTGTTGCATCTGGTGACCTCTTGTATAACATGGCTCCACTTAATAGGAAATGAATAGCCAACCTTTTTAAAGTTTTTCTATCTTTTCAATCAGCATCTTTAGAAAACTCCCCTATTTGAAGTAATTTTTTGATATCATAATACCATGGTTCTTTTGATTCTTTCTCTTCAACTATAAGGCAAAAAGCCGGTTTTTCTTCCACCTCAATCTTCAAGGGTTGAATGTCTAACCCATTTGTGACTTTCACCATTGACGCTAATGTAGCCAATGCATCGATAAATTGATTCTAAACCCTTAGAATGTAAGTGAATGAAATCTTCTGGAATTTTTCAATTAGCTTTCCTAAATGTTCATGATAAGGTATCAATTTCTCGTCCTTCGTCTTATACTCTCTTGAGATTTGGACAATTGTAAGAGAAGAATCTCCTTATACTTCCAGCTTTTATATTCCCATATCTAGTGCCATTTTGAGCCCCAAAATGCAAGCTTCATATTCTTTTATGTTGTTGGTATATGGAAATATCAACCTCGCTACCATAGGGATATGGTTATCCTTAGGTGATACTAATACCGCTCTTATCCCACATCCAAATACGTTGGCTGCTCCATCAAAATACGTTTTCCATCCCAATTTTTCATCGCTCAATTCATTTGCCATCATCACATTTTCATCAGGAAATTATGCTTCTATGCCATTCTCCTCATCTTCTAATGAGTATTTTGCCAATTGATTAGCCACTGCCTACCCTTTGACTAAACTTTAACTTACATACTTGATGTCAAACTCAGAATAGCGTATACCCAGTAGCGGCTCAACGAAGGATACTTGGTAGGCTAGCCATGTGAAGGTTAAAAAAATTTTTTATGGGCTTTTGTATTATTATTTTATTTTTGTATTATATTATAGTTATACTAATTGTCATTTAGTGATGTAGGTCTTAATAAGAAAAAGCCTGGCCCAATGGGCCCTCTAGGGGAATGAAGGGTTTTTTTTTTTTTTATTAACCATCTGTGTGTTTAGATGTAGTCGAACCTAAGACACCTTAAGAACCTAGGACGGGTTGCCATTTTGTAACCCTCAAGTTGCTGGGATCTTTACCCCCTCTCAATGGTGATAGGCGAGCCCACTCAAGCTTCGATGTAGCTTACTAGGCTTCTCTTCAAAAAGCCTTTAAACTATAGAGCTTGGGACTCGTAAACCCTACCCTCTTGCATCATCTTTTTTCTAAAGAAGGGGTATTTATTCTTAAATTATAGGAAAAGCCCAATCAATCCGCGGTTGGCTTGATATTATTCTTCAAGAAAATGAAAAAAATCGACAAACATTATATATAAGTATTCGTGAGCTTAATTTTTTTTTTAAAAAATCCTATTTCAAAGCTACTTATATATAAGGATGTTCCTTGATCGTAGATTCATCACACTTCCTATAATTTATTAATTACTAACCTTACTACATTGCATTTGTGTGTAACATATTGTATTTTTTTTATATGTTAGATTATGCTCGTTTCTCTATTATTTCCTTATGTTACATATGCTTTATTTTTTTTATTTTATTACTCTTTAGTCAGTGAAAGGCTGCATAATTTCTAAGAAAATCTTTGAAAAAGCTTATTAACATCATGTCCAACTTTATTCTAAATTTAATGGCCTTATTGTAAATAATCGTTACCTTTTATTTTGTTTATACATTTTTTGTAATATAGATATGGAGAGTCAGGGTGGTGTCAATCCAAAGCCTGTCCATGAAGTCTAGTTGAATAAGTGCTCCTTCTTCGAGGCTGTCCTAAGAGATTGGTTGAACCAGCTTCTGCCTACCAAGCAAGACCACATTCGCAAGAAGATCGGGCCAGTCATATCCCTTGTGCGGGTCTAACTCCACTAGCCTCTAATGTAGGCCCTTATCCATTACTAGGATGTAGAATCTACAGCTTTCAACTTTAGCCCACATGTATTGATACCCACTATAGAAGAGTACTCGCAGCTACTCAGTGTTTTGCCCCTCAAAGCAGGCATAGCTATCCTTGATCTGAAAGTCCAACCCAAGAAAGATTTCATGACATTGTTGGGAGTCAAGAAGTTAGCCTTGGTGCCATTCTTGTCTTTAGAGGGTTAGAAATGTCTTAGCATCCTAAGATTAATGGAGTGGTTTTCAAGCCCAAATGTTTATCAGAGATATCGTCAGATCTTCTATGGAAGATAAGAATCGTAGGTCAAGAAGAGGATCAAATCATTTATTGTAGCAGTGTTTAGAACAGTACTATTTCCCTTCAAATATGGTCAAATCCATTATAAGGTAACCGAGCTAGTGACTCAATTCCTAGTTGGTAAATCCTATATACTAGCGTTACTGGCAGAACAGTTCAGGACGCTCACCCACCTAAAGAAGTAAGGTCACGGTTATTTCACGGCTAACCCTACAATTCTTGCCGTGTGGTTTCTCAGTCACACATAGGGACATAGAGGGAATCTTCTTAAAGAGTCCTTAACTAAAAACATGAATCTAATTGATGACTTTACTCGCCACCTCAAGGTACTAGATGAAGCTCAGTTTAATGGATGGGTGATAGCTATCAACAAAATGCAACTTGTAGACATTATGTAGACAACTAGATGGAGCCATTGCACTCAAGCCATCTTAGGATGCGCCGACTTTGTATGAGTTTCCCTTATCGATATTACTGGTTGTACAGGATACTTGCTAGCTTGTGTCACTAGACGGTTAAGTCCACTTCAAGAGATAGCCTATAAAGACTCCTTAGATGTTGTCATAATAAATTGTCAAGATCCTTGTCTACCCACGGCTATTTTGATTCAACGACTAGTAGAACTCATAAAGTTGTGGGAACGGAGAGAAGTTAAAAAGATAATCAATGTGGGAACTTTGAGAGGCAAAGTTGAAGAAAACCGAGCCACTAAGCAGTTCATTTATGATCATTTAGAGAAGACTGGAAAGATACGGTATGAAGCTCCAAACGTATTCAGACATGAGCCAGAATCAGCACGTCTTTCACCCACTGAGCAAGCTTGTCAAGATACCATACGGGCTAAAGTTGAAGCCTAGTTCCAAGAAAGTAAGAGAATCATTGAAGAGTTAAAGCTCAGTAAGAGCTTTTGATGGATAAAAAAGGGAGATAGTCAGAGAAATTGGGTTGCAAGTTGAGATTGGCCTACAAATGTTCAATATTCCTTTTTAAGTTTTGGATATACCACAAACTTTCAACCTTCTACTAAGAAGACCATAGATTCATTCAGCAAGGGCAATTCCATCCAGTTTACATTAGAAAGTGAAATTCATAGCCAATAGACAGTTGGTTACTATTCTTGAGGAGCAAGATTTCGAGATTTACAAAGAAACGACTATTCCTTATGTCGGGGATGAAGAATTAGAAGAGCCAGGGTTGCAAATTTTTGACGAAGTTAATGTGATCGAAGAAGCAAGACAGGGGACATGGGGTCATTTGGAATAGCCTAAGCATAGATTGGAATGTTTGCACTTAGGTATGAGCCCACTGAAGAGGTGATTTAAGAAATGAAGGCTAAAACTAGAAGCAAGAGAGGAGATCAGTTATACCATGCTCACATGGACTTTCCATAAATGTGCCAGACGTTCCTAGTACTAGCTAGTGTTCAAGAACCTGAAGTAGCCAGTTTATCTAGGGCCTTGACTCAGCGATACGGCATTGGTTGAAACGAAAAGGAAGATATTGGCATACCAGTTTCCCTTTGCAACTAGTTTTCCATTCCCGTTAATAGGTCTCTTTAGAAACACAAAATTAGATTAATTAAGAACATTCGATTTTGATAATTAATCCGATTAGCTAGGCCATTTCTTTTAGACAATTTGAATTCATTTCATTCATTCAATAAAATTCATTCCTTTCTTTGTATCAATTCTTCTTTATTATTTATTTGTTGTCCTTTTCTTTTTTGCCTTTACTCTTTAGATCCAATAAAAATGATGAACATAATGGATATCTCACGCATGTAAACAATGAAAGTATCAATATCACCTTTAGCTCTACTAAGTTAGATGTCGGAGATTGTAAACCCTACTTTTAATGGGCCTAAGACTTGATTAAGAGTACTTTCCGAATATTCCCAAAGACCAACTAAACCAAAAACTTAAGTTAGAAACGAATTAAATTTTTCCATTTCAAAAGCCAATTGTCGATAAAACCCAAGCTTGAAAAACTGCAAGCTCTAAAGTCATTTAAAACCCTAAACCTTAAAACAATTAAGGAATTTTAACCCTAAGTAATTAATCGATAATTTAATTTGAATAATTCCATTTAACTTTAGAAAATTTCACAATTTTATAAAAATCAAATCTTAAATTACAAAACAATGCAAGATGAAAACCCTAAAACAATTTCCTATAAGGCCATGCCCTTATCTTCATGTATAAGCTTTACACATGAATAAGTAGACCAACCAATCACCTTACATAACTTATCAATTGAGAGTTGGAATCATTTATCAATTGATAACTTATCAAAATCTAGTGATAAGACAATTTCCTTATCACCCCTTCACTTATACTATATATGGACAATTTTTCATAAGATTTCATAAGCTTAACTTTAATAAATGAGACAAGACCACTCCATGGCCCAAAAAGACTTTAAATGGTAGATTTGGACAAAGGAGAAAGGGGGGGCATGCTCTTGTCTTTCAACCATCAATCACTTTCTCTTACACATCACTATTTACCCCTTAATGCTTACATCATCAATAGTTGCAATTGTTAACTTTTATGTAAGTTACAAAATAATCAATTAAAGCTTCTTGCACACACTTCTTTCCTCATTCAAAATCTGCCACTCTCTCCCTCTTTCACTCCCATTTTCACTTCCTTTTCTCTCACTTTAAACACAAATCAAAAGAAGAAATCAAACTCAACAAATTCCCAACATTGCCGCCACCATTTTTGCTTCCATACTCACGGCAATTTCTCTTCTTATTCTTGTGTCATTGTCTTTCACCATCTAAGATCTTTTAGAACCATTAGAACCTTCCACAAACCCCATTCCAAGAGACCAAAAGATTTGGGTTCCAAAAGGTGGCAAAAAGGAGGAAGCAAAATTAAGAGCTTAAGTGGAACCTTAATACACAACCACCAAACTTTGCTTTAAGGATGAGTAAGTATTTCTTGTGATATGTAGATTAGTATTTATGTTAGGAGACTTTGATTTCTTGAAGATATGAGTAAGGTTTAAGTTGTTATAACACCAAAAATCGTTTTAAGAAACAAACCATGAAACCCTTACATGAAGTTGAAACATGAGCATGTAAAGTTGATGTTTTGTAAAGACATTTGTTTAATGCTTTGAATGGAAGATTTTAAGCTAAGAAAATCTTGAAATAAGAACTTTAATGGAGGATGAGCATGCTGGACGTGAGGGTTCCATAGTCATTTGGATGTTGATTTTGTTTCCATTAAGTTAAACATGCTCAAATCTAGACTTAAGTTAAGGAAAAATCCATCACATGAAGTTTTATGAAGAAACCAACTTTGTATGACATGAGCTATGATATGGGAGTTGTATTAAATATAAGATCTACTATTTCTTTGTGTGGAACATAAGTTAAGGAATCATCTTATGGAAGAAAAGTTAAGTTAAGATTTGTATACAAGTAGTTAAGTGCATAATCTACCACTTAAACTTAAGGAAATGATGAAACAAGTTGAAAAACCAAATGAGGACCTCTTGGAACCATCATGAACAGATCTGGAACGTAGGAAAAAGAAGCTTAAAAATATGATAAAAGTAAATGAACAAAGTGAAAAGATTAACCAAAGCAAGTATGGTAAGCATACAAAGCCGAAAACTTAAAACCGAGCCTAAAACTCTCAAAACAAGCCTAGAACTCTAAGTTGGGCCTTCAATGAAATTCTGAACAGCATCTTAAAGTATCAAGAGGGGTTGTTTTAGAGCCCATAAGAAATCCACCTAAGGCCCCATAAGCCCACCAAAGTCATTAACTTTAGTTTGAACAAAAAACAAGCCCATTTGACAACTTAAGCCCACTAAAGAGCCCATGAAGTGGTTGTTAGCCTTAGGAGTATAAATCAAAGTTGTAAATTTGATCTCAAGGAGTATTTTGAGCTTAGGATAAAACCTTAAGACCAAGCCCAAAGGATTTCTCAAGTTACCAAAAAACCCATTAACCAAATAAAGCCCAAAAGCACTCCAACACATGAGGAATGCTACTGTTCTGACCCATGGACTGAATTGTATGCCTCATTTCGAAAATCTAACCTCACCACGTTAAAGTACATTTGAAAACGATGAAGATTGACTATAAGATCATAAAAATCGGATTTAAAACGAGGAAGTTATACACGATTGAACTTTTAAGTAAAACCGGGAAAAAATTATGAAACCAAGTCCAAAGTATAACTTAAAGGGTTTTAGCTTAGCTTTCTAGGTTTTAATTCAAATCCTTATAGTATCGTATTTGCGATGTCCAAGGGATTCAGCGTTGGGGAGACGACCTATCCTGGATTATTTTGATTGATCCGCATGGTTGAGTGAGTAAATTCCCGATGACTCTTTACTTGATTTTGCTTGTAGAATAGATGCACCTAAACTTATATATATGAATTTGGATGCTTGTGGGATATGGGAAATGCATGTGTATGAATCTATGGATGAATGTGATGACTTGTTAATTATATCTAATAATGGGAATTGCTTGCATTATATATACATGTGAATCGTATGGAATGAAATTGTTTCATCACCCTGAAAATCAAGTTAATCACTTATATGATTAAGAAATCAAAATGAATCATGCATACCCCATATTGCATACGGATAACACCGACTGCCGCTTCACGCAGAAGATGGGAAGGGACTCACAAGAATACGAGTTTCCTGCAGGATTGGTCACTAACTACGCAATCATATATATATTGAGTCTTTGTCTTAAGCTGATGGGCTTATTAGGCGCCAAGAGACGCCAACCGTCGGCGAGGGGTCGAGTCTTGTGGCTTCTGCTTAGGGCGTGTGATTGTGGATTGCGGAGGCCACCACACCGCTAGACTTGGGATTTTGAAAATATGATTTATTATTCGGTAATGAAAGTATATGTATGTATATATATACATAGTTTTGTTTTGACTGAGGCACAATAGTGCTAATGAATTAAAACCCAAGGTCTAGAACCCGGATTTTGGTTTGGGTCGGTTAATTATCTCCAAACCCCGACTTCAGGGGGCGTAATTCTGAGTCGTATGCAGTTCCTAGGTCACTACATGCGTTGTTTGGCATACTGATTGTTCATGCATTCATATGATTGTGCATCTAATAAATTTTTGTCATGCGGTATTGAGGAGGGTAATTATCTCACTAAGCGTAAGCTTACACCCCAATAATTCTTTTCCTTGCAGGTTGATCGATAGTTGGGAAAGGGGATAGGAATCGAGTGCAAAGTGCTACCATTGAATCAGTATGATGAAAAGCTTGTGTAGTTAATTCGAAATGCTCCAAAAAATGACTAATGTCTCATTTAAGTTTACTATCTTTAGTAAGTTTAGAATTTTCTAAAATTGTCTTTCTTATTTCATTATTTTGGTAGGGGATACCGATTCTCTGCGGTTCTGAGGAATTGTGGAAAAATGGATATCCATAATTGTTTATATTATATAATGAGTCAATGAACTAAAATTAAAGACTCTAGTAAATAACTATTTAGAGCCTTGCAATCTCTGACTTGTAAAACGATTTTCTTATCATGGGTGCACACGTGATATGGAAATTCTAGGCAATACTACTAGGCCCCTCCTAAGGTCGCTACAGAGATGATATTGATACTCCAAATGAAATTCAGGAGAGTTGGCATCAAAATGAATAGGGTATAGTGATTATTGACAAACCGATGGCTGTGATCAATTTAGGGATAGAAGAGAATCTATGAAACTTAAAAATTGGTAGTAATTTAATGGATAATCAAAAACAAGAGTTGTCACGATTGTTATCAGAATACTTGGACATATTTGCTTAGTCTTATGAAGATATGCTCAGTTTAGATTCGTCTATTATAGTTCACAAATTGCCAACCAGGGAGGAAATTAAATCGAAAAGACAAAAGCTTAGATGATTTAGGCTAGACATACTCCTCAAAATAAAAGAAGAAGTGAAGAAGTTGTTAGAAGTCAAGTTCATAGAAGTGTCGTATTACTCTGAATGGGTGGCCAATGTGGTGCTAGTGATGAAGAAAAATGGGAAAGTTAGGGTCTGTGTAGATTTCCAAGATTTAAACCAAGCAACACCAAAGGATAATTTTCCTTTGCCACATATTGACATATTAGTAGATAACACAGTTGGAAATCATCTTTTCTTGTTTATGGATGGTTTTTCGAGATATAATCAAATTAGAATGGCAGAAGAAGATAAAATCAAAACAACTTTCGTTACCACTTAGGGAACATTTTGTTATCGTATGATGGCTTTCAGGTTGAAAAACGTTGGGGCAACTTATCAGCGTGCTATGGTTGCCTTGTTTCATGACATGATGCATCAAGAAATCGAGGTTTATGTAAACGATATGATTGCTAAATCCAAGGAGGATGAAAATCATGTGGATATTTTATGAAAGTTATTTGAATGATTGAGGAAGTTTCAATTGAAGTTGAATCCAAAAAAGTGCACCTTTGGAGTAGCTTCGGGCAAATTGTTGGGTTTTGTAGTTAATAGAAAAGGAATTGAAGTAGATCTCGATAAAGTCAAGGCAATCGTGAACATGCCAGCACCGAAAACTGTAAAAGAAGTTCAAGGGCTGTTGGGAAGATCGAATTACATCGCTCGATTTGAATTACATAGCTAGTACTGAAGAGGATAGATCTCTTTGAGATTTGACTTGGTTAATCTGAAGAGAATAGATCTCTTCAAGATTCAACTTGGTTAATCCGAAGAGGATAGATCTTTTCGAGATTCGATTTAGCTAATTTAAAGAGGATAAATCTCTTCAAGATTCGATTTGGTTGATTTGAAGGGGACAGATCTCTTCGAGATTCATTTTGGTTGATCCGAAGAGGATAGATCTCTTCGAGATTCAACTTGGTTTCAAAAGCTAGCTTAATTCTTCTAAATATGTTTTTCCAAAGACTTTTAAGATTATTTTTCCTAGGATTGAAGAATTTCTTAGATAGCAATTGATTGGCATGCTTTTATCAAATCTTGATATTCACTCATTTAATCAGTCAAATTTCACCAAAGGACCATGATTGCTTCTTCTTCTTCTTCTTTGAAATCTCCCAAACTTTTAAGTCTTGTAACTGGACCATACTCATGTTTTGAATTTTCTTTATTCAATACCAAATTTCAGTTTCCACTCTTCATGACTTCTAAACAATAAATCTCTTTTCAAAAGAAACAAGATTAAATTATTAAGAACATTCGATTTCAATTTATTTGGTGATTCGGATTCATTGTTAAGTGTTTAGTGTCTAAGTGTATGAGGCTAAGAAACATAGTACATAAGGGTTCATTGGTGTTGTATTTGTTGGTCAATGACCATCTAAATTCGAAAAAATTCATGGATTTCAACTTTACTTGTAAATGATGAAAGATTAACCTTAAGCTTATTCAAGAAAAATTGAAATCTTTATTGAACTCAGTTTTCATGGTAATACAACTTGACTGCGTTTGAATTCACTAGTCCCTTTAATTTCAGGCCATCCATCTTTGTCAACACTAATGCACCTCTTGGTAATACCCTTTTCACCACATAAGGGCCTTCATAATTCGGAGAAAACTTGCCCTTAAGGTCTTTTAGGTTTGGCAATATATTTTTCAATGCCAAGTCTCCCTCTTTGAAGTATCTTAGACATACTTTCTTGCTAAAAGCTCAAATCATCCGCTATTAGTAGCACTGACCATGACATATCCCTACAAGTCCTTGCCCATCTAAGAGATTCAAATGTTCCATCCACTTCTTTACCCACTCTACTTCATTGAGCTAAGTTTCTATCAATACTTAAAGCAAAGGCATTTCTACTTCCACCAGTAGAATTGCTTTATTTTCGTACACTAATGAATAGGGGGTTCCACTAGTAGAAGTTTTGATCGAGGTTTTGTAAGCCATGAGAGCAAAGGGAAGCGTCTCATGACAATCCTTATAAGTGATCACCATCTTCTCAATGATGGAGTTGAGTTTCTGTGATTAATCTTGAATTAGTTGCATACTTCATCCATCAACTTATTATTCAAATTCGTCCCATTGTCTGTAATAATAGACTTAGGTGCACCATATCTTGTAATAATATCTCTTTTCAAGAATCTGACCATTGCTCCTTTGGTTACCATGGCATACGATGCTGCTTCTACCCACTTGGTAAAATAGTCGATCACGACTAAAAGGAACCTATGTCCATTTGAAGCTATTGGCGAAATTGGACCGATCATGTCAATTCCCCACATTGAGAAAGGCCAAGGAGTTGATAACACATGCAATTCTTGGGAGGAGCATTGATTTTATTAACGTACACCTGACATAAGTGATAGTGACTCATGTGCCTGATACAATCTAATTCCATCGTTATCTAAAAATATTCCATTCTCATGATCTTTCTAACTAACATATACCCATTCATGTGAAGATGCTTAATAGGCCATTTAGTGTCACATGGCTAACCAAATCGAATCTTAACGAGATCTATACTCTTCAAATTATCCACCAAAACAAAAAGAAATCTTGAAGAGATCTATCCTCTTCAAAATATCCAAGGTAGGTCTAATAAAAATGAGTATCTCTTTTGTCTTTATAGTAAAGTTCTAATCGAACTTCACTGCAATGAGGAGTAACTGTAGATACCTCATTTTTATCAAATTTTTTTTATCAATTTTATTAATTGAGCCAGCTTAATAAATAAACATAAAAAAAATGAAATAAAAAAATATATATAACAAAAATTAAATGAAAAAATAAAAAAGGAAAATCAAATTAAGTCATAGTAAGTCAAGTCGTATTGTGTTAAATTGAATTGAGTTGGATTGTCGGATTAGGTGATGATATAGGCTTAATTAATTTTAGGCTAGACTAATTTAGAATAAAAATTCATCTAATTTATCTAGTAACTCCTTGATCTCTTAGGGTAGTTCACCCTGCTCCTTCATTTCCAAAAGTCGCCTTACGAAAATAAGGGTCAGCTCGCCTGCTTTGATGACCTCTCGGAGCTCAGATCTACTCATCACTAGAGCCTTCTTTGAACCATGAGCAAGTTTCATCTGCAACTTGTGAACTTCTCTTGGTGGCATGAGGTTTAGTGTGATCTCCTGATCATCCTTCTTGAACATGTATGTGTTCCTATAGCTGTCATAAATGAGTGTCCTATCAAACAACTACGGCTTACCTAACAACATGTAGGAAGCACACATGGGTAGTACATCGTAAAGAATCTGGTTAAAGTAGTTCCCAATAGTGATCAGTAGTAATATTTGCCGAGTGATATGTAATACTCCTTTCTCACTCAACCAGTGCAACTTATATGAATTCAGGTATGCAATAGTTGGTAACTTCAGTTTTGAGATAAGATCGGTTAATGCTACATTAGTGCAGCTTCTACTATCCATAATGAGGGCACACATCATTCACCTTATAGGTTATATGAAACAAATTTCCTCTCTACTCTTCCTCTCGTGAGGGTTCTATGTTCATAGTGCATTAGACAACCATGAGTAACTAGTTCAAGTCCTCGACAAACACAACCTCCTTAATTAGCTCTTTGTCGGCATTTTCTTTCTTGGCTAGAACCTCTTCCTCCTCGGGTTCCTTATCTATACTTTCTACTTCTAACTTCAGGATGTCTACCTTAATGACCATCATTTATCAATTTGAGCACTGAGCAGCCATATATGTCTAAACTCTTGACACTTAAAGCACTTGATCTAGCTCGTCTTCTTGCCAAACCCTTACCCCTTCTCATAAGTTTTAGTCGGCACTTCACCATCAGGTCAGCCTTTCTGCTCAACTCGGACATCAATCTTTTTGCTCAGCTCAGTACTCGATTGAGCTTAGTGACTTGCTTATCCAGGTTAGCTAGTCAGTATCTTCATTGGTACTCGGCTCCTTCTTTGCCTCTTTAGTCGCTAGGCAATCCTAACAGTTTCATCTATTGTGTCAAATTGGTTAAGCTCCAAAATGTCTCAAATGTTTCCTCTCAACCTAATAATGAATCTTGAGACTATTCAAGCTGGTGGTTTCTCCACTTCGCATCGTATCATAAGCATTTGAAATTCTTAAACATACTCGTCAATAGTTTATGTCACACTCCGAAGCAACAAAGTCGTAACAGCTCGGCCATGTAAACCATTCTAAGACAGAAGTTAGCCTTACAATTGCTATCCTAGGCCTGATCTATACAAGGCGTCCACGACTAACCCGCTTTGAAGTAAACGGTTTATAATTTAAATAAATCATTTACCTAAGAAAGTGAGAAAATATATATATATACTATAATTCAGTTATTACAATTAACGTTTACAACATTTCACTGTAATATATTTCATAGTTATTACATTATTCAAAAATGAAAAATTCTAAAATAAAAGCTTAGACCTTTAAAATATATGTTTGTTCTTCAAATGTTTTTTCTCACTCCCCAGAATCCAATAGTTGCTAGCTTCAAGGTAGTTGTAAGCCGCTTCTTAGCCAGCACCTGTAACAATATCTATAGGAATGTGAGTAACCACAGCTTAGTAAGTTAGGATGGAGGACTTAAAACTACACTATAAACACAAACAAGGTTATCAACCAAATCATTTGGTGCAATGCATGTTTAAGCAAATACCATCGCACGACGTTGTTTGGCCTGACGTGAGATTAGAGAAATTTTTCCTGCTCTAATCCGGACTGAGGAGTTGCCGTTAATATGACATCTCATGACCAAACCTAAGCTTGTGCAATGGAGACACTGCTTCTCCCGCGACTACCTTTGAACCATTGGCTTCACTCTTATCGTGATCTCCTCACTTGTCACTTAGTTCGACTAAGGATGAAGAAGAGACTCATTATGCTATTCAGTGCTATCCTTTTCAAAGGGGTCGGTATTTGGCCAGAGAATCCTAGGTTTCCCCTAATGGGTTGCTATGCAGGTGCAATTTATGTTTATGAGTCATATCTTTGTTAAGTTCAATTTAGGGTGATCGATCACTTTATACAATACAAGTCAAAATAACAAACAGAATCATAGCATCACTCATAATCAAGCACATGCACACAACTAACTATCTAACAAGCACAACCAAGTATAATCTTAAGCCTCTAAAATCCAGCAACGTATTAATCCCAGCTTACTTGGACTCCTCATTCTCTCACTCGAGGTCCCACTCGTTCAGGCCATTGCCGATCATCCTTATAACACAAACGTGGTTTCAATTTTTCATATAACTATTATAGGTTGGTTTTATCCTATAACGCTTATTGTTATCTTTTGCTTAGGGTTTAATATACCTAATTATCTAGGTCTTAAGTCTTTTACAATTCTTCTTGAATTGTGTTAAGTTCTGTTCTAGTTTTCACATCGATTTCTAAATTAGGTTTTTAACTCAATTTTTTATTAAAGATTTATATGTACACCCAAAGAAATCATTCCGACCCATAATGTGAAATTAATCACATTATCTTTGGATATCCTAAATATCATTTTTAGTCTCTAACTAATGTTCTAGTCCGTGCGGTATACCCAAATCTTAATTTAATCATCGAATTTACCGCCGTTATGAGAAAATTTTACATTTTTCATATAATTACCCTAATTTAAGTTTCCTATCAGATTTATTGTATATTTCTATTATTATCGTAATATCAATTTTTATTATAATATCTTCTATTTATTATATTTCTAATAATTGTGTATTATATACTATTACTTATTATGTACATAATACACATCTAATATTTTTATCACTCTAATTACCATCTTCCAACATCAATTATCATTTCAAAATGTCTAAATTCATCATAAATCAGATTTTACACCTAATTACCTTAATTTACAAAATTAACTTAAAATTTATTATTTTTCCCTATTACTTATTCACTACATAATTAACCTAATAATTACATCTAACACCCTAAATACTACAAGTATCATACTTCATCAAATTTCAACATCCTAAAACATATAATTATTCACTAAATCAATAATTAACCATTTAATTACTTAATTAACCTTAAATTACCCATTTTATACCTCATTTTGAGGCTTAAAAATTATCTAAAAATTTTAAAAATTAATTTTTGAAAACGGGCTTCATAGCACTATTCTATATTATCTAAGTAGTCTATAGAAAAATTTTGGGTTCAAAACTATACTCCTAAGGTCATTTATTTTTAAACTGAAACATGCTCAATTTTGCATGATTTCTTAAGGACCATATATTATGAGACATATTTTCATTAAAATAATATTTTTCCTAAAAACTACATACTAAAATATTCTAGAATAACAACATTCATAATTTTCTAAGAATATTTATTATTTTTATGAAATTACACAAAATCAGGCTGGAAATCGAACTCATCGATTTGGGTAGCTCCGACCACCATAGTGGCCATGGGTGTATCGGCCCACCTAGGCACTACCACCACCATGTGGTGGTGGTGGTAGTGGTGGTGGCCATCCACTCTTAGTTACTCATCGGGTGTTAGTTCCCCTCTAAGGCCCTAATTGTACAGATTTGAGAAATTTTTTTGTAATTAATTGAAACACTTACTATTTTGGCCCTCTCTATTTTTCTCACTCTCCAAACTGACCAAATGATCTTTTGAAATTTTCTTTCTATTTATAGAGCATCGGGGAAATTATTATGCATTAAATTGATTTGACAATTACCTTATCTTCTTTCGATTTGCCTTTTATGTTGTTATAATTTAATTGGCTAATTTTTTTCTTATTTTCCCTAGCTGGCATGACCCAAATCTGGATCATTCCTTTTTTTTTTTTTAATTTTTCCTTAATTAATTATGAATTTTCTTTAATTATTTAGTATTATTTTAGCACATTTCGCGTATTTTAAGTAATTACGCATATTTTTACCTACATGTAAATTCATATATAGTAAAAATAAATATTCCTAAATATTATTTAGGTTATTTTATGATGTTTAGTATGCATATAATTTATCTCTAATAATTCGTTAATTATCAGAATGCATTTTACGCATTTTCAATAAATAATGAGTTATATACTTAAAATTTAGAAATTTTATATTCTTTTACTTTATTGCTTATTTTCTTAAATTCGAATTTATGAGATCATTTTTACTAATATCTCTAACTTTACTTTATAATTTAGGCTAGATCGGATCTTTTAGCCAATTGGAACCTTGGCTGACTGGTTATGAGATTTACAGTTTAGCCTCCATGTCTCAACTCCTGAAGCTGAGTGAAAGTATCTTGAAGATAAGTTTTGGTATGAATATATTTCTGAGTACTCTCTTTATCTCGAGTTAAGTATTAATCTCTCAATAGCCTTCTCGCCTCCTCATGGCCTAAAAATTGTTCCACCACATGGTAGCATATTTAAAGAACTCAACAGCAGTAGTCCTTACTTTCTTGTAGTCCTCATATTGATAGTAATCGAAGACATATGCGACCTTCTCTTCCTACTCCAAGTATTTATCAACATTCCCAAATCCATTGAAACTGGCAATTCGAAGCTCCACATGGTTGAATGCTTTGGGGACTTATACACGCTCTTCTTTAAAATACTCCTCTTCTTCCTCTTCATCAAGCTCTCTTAAGTCTATCCTTCACCTTACTTGCCTGTCAACTCCTCCACCTCAGACAAATCAAGCTGGGTTCTAACCTCTGACAGATTAAGCAGCTTATGAAGTGTTTTACACGATCTCAGTGGGTCAGCAAGACAGGACATGAACAACTTAGGTTAGGTCTACTAAGAGGTTAGCTACCTCATCAAGTCTCTTGTCAGTGCTTTTGGGAATTCCCAGAGACTGTCATTCATGGTGGACAACTCTACCGTCATCACCGGTACCAACAATCATACTCGAGTCAATCATTTTTCCTCATAGATTCATAGCTCAAACAAATACTTTAGGAAATTAACAGTTAACAATACAATGCTTAAATGAACATAGTAACTTGCTCTATTTTACACATGCAAAACAAAGTATAACAGAACTTCAAAAAGAACTAATTACAACTCACATGAAACCTCTACTCTAATACCAAGATGTCAAGAATTGAAACCAAGAGCAGATAAGGCCAGTCGCTAGATGGGTCTAAGCTTGCAAAAAGCTCAAAAGAACTAATGGAAGAAAGTGCTAAAGGATGAATGATGAATGAAAGGTAAGCAAAACCCATGAACAACTCCAGGGGATATGATACACTAATGGAACTTTCGAGGACTCAAGGCACAATTCGATATGATGCTTAAATCGATCCGGTGAGGTTACTCGCTACCTAGCCTTGCTCAAGGGTTAGATAAGAGTGATGCCAAGAGTAAACAGAGTATTTACGTAAAGAGGAAAATACTCAAGTATATTAAAGATAATATGTCTTCTTACAGCTATAAGTACAAGGGTATTTATACCCATAAGTTAGGGCAAATTGCTTAAAAAGGAAAAGACAAAAAGGGCATTTCCTAAGGAAGTAATAGACAATATACAAAACGGTAAAAATGAATATATAAGAAAAACAATTGTTGGTGCAATGGATTCTGCACATGATACTATATACATGGCAAGCTACATTGGCAAAGTTATTAAAAGATGCAGACAAAAAGCACGGACAGCTGGCTTATTCGAGTAGGGATGACTTAGTCAGTCCGGAGTCTCTCTTTCTTAGCTTCTTAGCAAGGAAGATGCCGAGTGATTGATCAACTCAAGCATGAGTGAGTAATCTTCAATTTGACGCACTATAAAAAGATGGGCAATCATTGTAGACTCTGTAAATTTAACCTTCTAAACATAGTATCGGATTCGAGTGTCATAAACATTTCCCTAAGTCAATAAAACTACATAAAATGAAAACCAACTAAAATTTTGAACTTGGAACTTAAAACGAACTTGAAAGACCTAATGATATAATTTGGAAACCCTTATCATGCAAGAAAACCCCAATTCCTACATACGTGTACTTTAAAAAAAAATGTAAACCTAAACTTAATAGAAACCGCAAATGTCAAATAAAAAAAAATTTAAAACTTTATAAAATTATCTTAACGCTTGAAAAGCCATAAATCAATGAAATTATCAATAATTTTGTGAAATCATATAAAACTGATAACAAACAAATCAAGGATTATTTTAAGTAATAATAAACAACAAAACTAAGCTAATTAAAAGAATAAATTAATAAATTTACAAAAATTATTTTACTTGCGTTCATAAGTAGCCCCACAATATGTATATATAAATATATTATTAAGCAATTTCCTTTTCTTAATCTATCATATGTATATATATATATATATATATATGTTGCATAATAAAGCGGTATTCCTAAATAATTAAGCCAATTGATCCTTAAGCTCCTAAGTGTAAGTAAATTATTCCCGAGTTGGTGAAAAATCCTAAAACATACATAATCTTACTCGAACTCTAAAACATGCATAAACTCACTCGAACCCTAAAACCTAGGATGATCAAGGATTTACGATCCTAAATAAATAATTAAAAATATAATTTCAATAAATTTTATTTAACTCTAGAAAACTCGAAAATTTCTTAAGAGGCAAATCACAACTTACAAATTAATTCGAGAACCAAACCTTAAAAGAATTTCATATAAGACAATTCCCTTATTTTCACTTATAAGCCATGTTACGTATGGATAAATTATAAACCCTACTTTTAGCAAACTTATGATTCAACTAAGAACACTTCCCAAATATTGCCAAGGATAAACTAAGCTAAGAATCTAAGTTTACATTTAAAAACGATTTTAATTTTCCAATTCGAAACCCTATTATCGATAAAACTCGAATACGAGAACTATAGACTCTAAACGCAAAACCCTAAAACAATTAAGGACTTGTAACCCTAAGCGGTTAATTAAGAATTTAATTTGAATAATTTTATTCAATTCTAGAAACTTTCATAATTTTATAAAAAATTAAATCATAACTTACAAATCAATTTAAGAGACAAACTCCAAAAGAATTTGAAATCAAACAATCTCCTTATCTTCATGCATAAGATTTGTGTACATGAATAAGTAAACTAACTGTAAACCCTACTTTTAGTAGGCATAGGATTTGAGTACGAGTAAATTTTGAACGTTCCCAAAGGATCAACTAAACTAGAAACTTAAGTTTACATTTAGAAACAAATTAAAATTTTCTAATTCAAAAACCAATTATTGAGAAAACCTAAGCTTGAAGAACTACGAGCTCTAAACTCACCTAAGACCCTAAACCCTAAAACAATTAGGGAATTTTGACCCTAAGTGACTAATCAATAATTTAATTTGAATAATTTCATTCAACTTTAGAAAATTTCACAATTCTACGAAAATCAAATCATAAATTACAAAACAATGTAAGATAAAAACCCTAAAACAATTTCCTATAAGGCTATGCCCTTATCTTCATGCCTAAGCCTTACACTTCAATAAGTAGATCAACCAATCACTTTAGATAACTTATCAATTGAGAGTTCGAATCATTTATCAATTAATAACTTATCAAAATCTAGTGATAAGACATTTTCCTTATCACCTCTTCACTTATACTACATATGGACAATTTTTCACAAGATTTCATAAGCTTAACTTTAATAAATGAGACAAGACCATTCCATGGACAAAAAGGACTTGAAATGGCAGATCTAAACAAGGAAGAAAGGGGGGCCATACCCTTGTCTTTCAACCATCAATCACTTTCTCTTACACACCACTATTCACCCCTTAATGCTTACATCATCAATAGTTGCAATTGTTGACTTTTGTGTAAGCTACAAAACAATCAAATAAAGCTTCTTGCACACACTTCTTTTCTCATTTAAAATCTACCACTCTCTCCCTCTTTCACTCTCTCCCTCTTTCATTCCCATTTTCACTTCCTTTTCTCTCACTTTAAACAGAAATCAAAAGAAAAAATCTAACTCCACAAATTCCCAACATTTCCGCCACCATTTTTGCTTCCATACTCACGGCAATTTCTCCTCTTATTCTTGTGTCATTTTCTTTCACCATCTAAGGCCTTTTAGAACCATTAGAACATTCCACAAACCCCATTCCAAAAGACCAAACGATTCGGGTTCCAAAAGGTGGCAAAAAGGAGGAAGCAAAATTAAGAACTTAAGTGGAACCTTAGTACACAACCACCATATTTTGCTTTAAGGACGAGTAAGTGTTTCTTGTGATTTGTGGGTTAGTGTTTATGATTAGGAGACTTTGATTTCTTGAAGATATAAGTAAGGTTTATGTTGTTATAACACCAAAAATCGTTTTAAGAAACAAACCATAAAACCCTTACATGAAGTTAAAACATGAGCATGTAAAGTTGATGTTTTGTAAAGACATTTGTTTAATGCTTTGAATGGAAGATTTTAAGTTAAGAAAATCTTGAAATGAGAACTTTAATGGAGGATGAGCATGCTGGACGTGAGGGTTCCATAGTCATTTGGATGTTTATTTTGTTTCCATTAAGTTAAACATGCTCAAATCTAGACTTAAGTTAAGGAAAAATCCATCACATGAAGTTTTATGAAGAAACCAACTTTGTATGACATGAGCTATGATATGGGAGTTGTATTAAATATAAGATCTTCTACTTCTTTGTGTGGAACATAAGTTAAAGAATCATCTTATGGAAGAAAAGTTAAGTTAAGATGTAGACACAAGTAGTTAAGTGCATAATCTACCACTTAAACTTAAGGAAATGATGAAACAAGTTGAGAAACCAAATGAGGACCCCTTGGAAACATCATGAACAGATCTGGAACATGGGAAAAAGAAGCTTAAAAATATGATAAAAGTGAATGAACAAAGTGAAAAGATCAACCAAAGCAAGAATGGTAAGCATACAAAGCCTAAAACTCAAAACCGAGCCTAAAACTCTCAAAACGAGCCTAGAACTCCAAGTTGGACCTTCAACGAAATTCTGACCAGCACCTTAAAGTATCAAAAGAGGTTGTTTTGAAGCTCATAAGAAATCTACCTAAGGCCCCATAAGCCCACCAAAGTCACTAACTTTAGTTTGAACCAAAAACAAACCCATTTGACAACTTAAGCCTACTAAAGGGCTCATGAAGTGGTTGTTAGCCTTAGGAATATAAATCAAAGTTGTCAATCTGATCTCAAGGAATATTTTAAGTCTAGGATAAAATCTTAAGACCAAGCCCAAAGATTTTCTTATGTTATTAAAAAGCCCATTTACCAAACAAGGCCCAAAAGCACTCCAACACATGAGGAACGCTACTGTTCTGACCCATGGACAGAATTGTATGCCTCATTTCAAAAATCTAACCTCACCACGTTAAAGTACACTCGAAAACGATGAGGATTGACTATAAGATCATAAAAATCGGATTTAAAACGAGGAAGTTATACACGATTGAACTTTTAAGTAAAACTGAGAAAAAATTATGAAACCAAGTCCAAAGTATAACTTAAAGGGTTTTAGCTTAGTTTTCTAGGTTTTAATTCAAATCCTTATAGTATCGTATTTGCGATGTCCAGGGGACCCGGCTTTGGGGAGACGACCTATCCCGGATTATTTTGATTGATCCGCATGGTTGAGTGAGTAAATTCCCGATGACTCTTTACTTGATTTTGCTTGTAGAATAGATGCACCTAAACTTATATATATATATTTGAATGCTTGTGGGATATGGGAAATGCATGTGTATGAATCTATGGATGAATGTGATGACTTGTTAATTATATCTAATAATGGGAATTGCTTGCATTATATCTACATGTGAATCGTATGGAATGAAATTGTTTGATCACCTTAAAAATCGAGTTAATCACTTATACGATTAAGATATCAAAATGAATCATGCATACCCCATATTGCATACAGATAACACCGATTGCCGCTTCACGCAGAAGATGGGAAGGGACTTACAAGAATACGAGTTTCCCGCAGGATTGGGCACTAGCTACGCCATCATATATATTGAATCTTTGTCTTAAGCTGATGGGCTTACTAGGCACCGGGAGATGCCAACCGTCGGCGAGGGGCCGAGTTTTGTGGCTTCTGCTTAGGGCGTGTAATTGTGGATTGCGGAGGCCACCATACCGCTAGAGTTAAGATTTTGAAAATATGATTTATTATTCAGTAATGAAAGTATATATATGTATATATATATATAGTTTTGTTTTGACATAAGCACAATAGTGCTAATGAATTAAAACCCAAGGTCTAGAACCCGGATTTTGGTTTGGGTTGTTTAATTATCTCCAAACCCCGACTTCAGGGGGCGTAATTCTGAGTCGTATGCAGTTCCTAGGTCACTGCATGTATTGTTTGGCATACTGATTGTTCATGCATTCATATGATTGTGTATTTAATAAATTTCTATCATGCGGTATTGATGAGGGTAATTATCTCACTAAGCGTAAGCTTATACCCCAACAGTTCTTTTCCTTGCAGGTTGATCGATAGTTGGGAATGGGATAAGAATCGAGTGTAGAGTGCTATCATTGAATCAATATGATGAAAAGCTTGTGTAGTTAATTTAGAATGTTCCGAAAAATGACTAATATTTCAATTAAGTTTAGTGTCTTTAGTAAGTTTAGAATTTTCTAAAATTGTCTATCTTATTTCATTATTTTGGTAGGGGATACCGATTCTCTGCGGTTCTTTATGGAAAAATAGGTATCCATAATTATTTATATTATATAATGAGTTAATGAACTAAAATTGAAGACTCTAGCAAATAACTATTTAAAGTCTTGCAATCTCTGACTTGCAAGACGATTTTTTTATCATGGGTGCACACGTGATATGGAAATTTTAGGCAATACTACTAGGTCCCTCCTATGGTCGCTATAGTCATACAGCTCAGCATGAAGGGTAACTCAGTAATGAAGTACTCGGCTTTGGTAGGGGTCGATTGGAATATAAGGATTCATCATGCGAGTCCCTTTAGTTCTTAGGCTCAACTGCAAGTCAAAGGCCCAGTAACCTAATTCCCATCACTAATGGTCTTCTCAATCACAACAACTTACGATCACTTAGTATAGTGCTCTCTTGAATAAAAATTGCAACTATAAAGCTTCATACTATATTAGGGTTTATAAAAGATTACAAATAATTAGCACAAGACAATTGGAATTAAGTACAAGTAGACAAGAGCAATAATTGCAGGAATATAGCTCTATTAATTATCCTTTAACTACCTTCAAATCGTTGGTCCTGTTCAACTTGCATTAAATCCACTATAATGACTAATTTCTGTATAGACCAGCTAAACGGTTTAAGTAGAACCAGTCGAATAGTCCATTCAAATGAGTTAACCATTTAGATAATCTTCAAGTCATCAGTTGCATGGTTTAACAAGGCCTACTGAGCTTCATCAACCAGTAAGACAGTCCATACACAACTAGTCGCATAGTCCAACACACCGCACTAATCTTTATCAACCAACCATATGGTCCTAAGTCAACCAGCGATAAGGTCCTTGTCTTACCATTGATCATAGAATACCTAAAGGAACCAGTCAACTAGTTCTAACACAACCAACTGAATAGTTCATACTAGAATAGCCAAAATGCATACTTGGACAGTACTAAGATCAATTTTAGTAAGTTGCAAAGATATTTCCAAGTTTAATTGTATTTCCTTAAAAGATATAATCGATAGAGTTCTTGTAAGAATTTGCAAATTAGTTTATAACACTATTTGACTAGTCATGACATGTATGGATTGTTCTCATCAAATCACAAATAGCAACTTCCAAGTTCAACAATCTTCCCCTTTTTGATGAGGATACAAACTCCCCCTAATGGATGCTCCCCCTCAATGGCAATAAAGAATGTAAAAAATAATATTTATGAAAGAGACAATGTAGAAAGCTTCATCCTTTGCTTTGAAAGGCAATCAAGACATAATTCATGTCAATGATTCAAAATTGCATGTTAATCTTCATTTTGCAAACAAATTCATTTTACAAATTACACACTAATTTTCATTTTGCAAACAAATTCATTTTACAAGCTTATTCACTTGTTTAAGACACTTTATTCACTTTGTTTAAGACACTTAATTAGGTGACTTGAATTCTTCTCCCTCCTTAGTTTCATCAAAAGGATGAGAATCCAAGTGGTAAAGGGTAAGAAGAAATATGGTAGAAAATAAGATATGCCATTACACAGGGCAATATGTAGACAAGAACAATAAGTGGACAATGCCAAAAAAGCAGCATAATAATAACACCATAATTGGACAAAAAGACAATGCCATTACACTAAGAGCCAATAGTGTAGTTAGCAAATAAATTGAATAGAGGAGTTAAGGTTCATACAAAAAATAAGTAGAGAAGGCCAAAAGGCTAAGAAACAACTAATGCAATAACCAAAAAAAAAAGGCTAGAGGTCAAGTCTTGGTGTAGACACCTAATTTTTGCCCTCCTTTTTATTTTTATTTTTTAGAATAGGTTAAAGGGTCCTAATTATGAAAATTAATGAAAATCCAAAAAATAAGAATTTTAGAAAAATACAAAAAATAGACAAATAAGAAAAGGCACAAAAAATAAGAAATTTGGAAAAAAATACAAAAAAATTAGAAAATTGAAAAAAAAGCACAAAAATAAGAAATTTTGAAAAATAAAAAATTTTGAAAAAAATTGAAAATAAAAGATTTAGGGAATTTAGAAAATAATAATTTAATAGAATAGATTTTTTTTTTTTTTAATTGAGGAAAGGGACCATTAGGCTTAAGTTTAGATTTAAATATAACCCAAGCTAACCTAGTCCATATGTATAATTTAATTACACATATAGATATGGTATAGGCCAATAGTCTAATAGATAAGTATATGGATATTGGCATTAGGTTGAGTATGAGGTTAGGGGTTCGAATCTTGGTGAAGACACGTAAAAGCCTTTTTATTTTTAACACATCAGGAATTGTCATGTGTTAGGATCTCATTGCGCTACGTATCCTAACATGTGGTAACATCAGATTGGTTGATGCTAACGTAGCAACCACATGGCAAGTTGATGTGGCATGCCACGTCATGCCACGTTAACTGCTACATATCACATAATGACATATGGCATACCTTAGTTGGTTGATACGGCTAACGTAGTGCTTTATCAACGCTACGTTAGCCCTTTTCCCTCCTTTTCCTTTTCTTTCTCTCCATTTCCCCTCTTTTTCCTCAATTTTCCATCACTTTCCCCATCTTTCCCTACTTTCTCGCATAAAAACCCACCCAACCAGCCCACTTTAACACCATTTTTTATCCAATTACCTTCGTGATTTCACCAAATTAATGGTAAAATCACAAAGACCACTTAGGACATTATGAATTAACATCAAGAGCATGTCTAGATTCATTTGTTTTGATATTCAAATCAACTCTCAAAATCAAGAAAAAACTCAAAATCTAGATTTTTCTTTCCCTTTCCTCTTGCTTGATTAATGCAAATTCAAGATGTCGTTGGTGTTTTTTAAGCAAAAGCAATACTCTAGGACGCACATTTGATCAGAATTTAACACAATTCATACCTAAAATCACGAATCATACCCCAAACAATGTACCCTCATTCAAGTGCAATTATCACTTTCCATCCTTAATCCAAGCTTGAACTCTATAAACTAAGGCATTCAACAATGGCCAAGGATCAAAATTCATCCAAGTTCTTCTCCAAACACTAATTCAACACCCTCTCACTCCTCAGCACTCATTTTCTTTCTCTTCCTTTCACCCTCTCTCTCTTCAGACTTCCCTCTATTCATATCCCTACCCGAAACCACCACTACGATCAACTTCGTGGTGGTTCATAACCCAAGTTCTAGCCCTCTTCCAAGCCATAGCCACCACCACTGTAATACACCATCAACCGCCACTAGCCACCCTCTTAAGAACTACAGAAACCACCATCCCATACTAAGGTACTCAACTTATCCCCCAATACCTAATAGAATAGCTACAAATCGACCTTTTCCCAATCAATTCACCATTGGAATTGCTTGGAACTAGCCTCATCGACCATTGTAGCAAAGAACTACCAACTTGACCCGAGTTCTAGATCGACCCAACCCGGGTCCGTATCCAAAACCGACCCGCGCTTGATAAGCTAACCTACGTGCTCCTTCGGTCTAATTCTTACTTTGCGTTTGTCTTTGATTTGTAATTTATTTATTTATTTTGTAAAATGTGAATGTAATCAAATCAAGTAAAAAAAAAAAAAAGAGAAGAAAAAGAAAGACAATAAAAGAAAAAAGAAAAAAATACATAAGAAAAAAGAAGGAAAAAGAAAAAAGAAAGGAAAAGAGAAGGAAGTATAGTTTAATTTATTTTTGAATGTTTTATTAAGAAAATAAAAAATTAGGAAAGTAAAAAGAATAAAGAAAACCATTTTAACACTTAGAAAAATCAGGTTTTTCCAAAATAAATAAAAAATAATTGGACTTTTTTCAAATTAGGGCCCTTTAGAACTTTCCAAAAAATCATATTTCCAATTTAGGACTTTCTTTTTATAAATTTTCTCAAATAAATTAAATTGAATTAAAAACGTAAATCCGACATATTTTTAAAATTAAAATCAACTCAACTTACTAAAGTTTTACAAAAAGTAAAGAACTATGTACGTTTGATCTCGAATAGTAAGTATGTAGGCACCTATAGGGCGACGGTAAAAAAATAAAAGAAAAAAGACTTGATTTTCCCTTTTTAGTTTAGATTGTTCGAATTATCCCATTTAGATAAACAATCAAGTTTTGTCTCTTAAAATTAAAAGGTGATTTTTAAGGTTAATATTAAATTTAGAAAGTTAATGGTACTCATAAGGGTTTTAAAGACCTAACTCCCGAATCTAGATCTTTAGTTTCTAAAACCATTTTCAAAATCGATTTTTATCGAAAGACTAGTGGTTAAGTTATAACCAATCCACCTAATTGGTTATAACTTAACCCCTTTTTCCCAACTCTGGTCGGGTGGCGACTCCAATATATTTTCAAATTGAAAAATAGTTTTTTTTTTTTTTTAACCCTAGTCGAAGGTCATTATTAAACAGGTAGAGTTCAATATTGATCGGTTTAAAGGAAACCTAATTTAAAAAGAACCAGGAGGTAAAAAACCAGGCTTGGCACTTAGTATAATGATAAGAAAAGGAAACACAAGATAAGACTGCAAGAGCTAAGCGTCCGGAGGTAGAGAAGAGCTGCTTGACAGCTTAGGAGAAGGAAGTAGTGGTTGAGCATAAAGACTAGAAGTTGGTAGAGGGAAGGGGTATGGCAGCTGGAAGCAGTGAAAGAGCAGATAAAAGATACAATCTTGCCAGTAGGAGACCCGTTGCTCCATTTGATAGATGCTATCATCAATGTGATGGCGAAGTTGACCCTCCATTTGGTCAATGTACGTATAGATAGATGTCGAAGGACTCTAAGGAGATGGATCAGTAGGGGGAGCAAAAGTAGAGGTGCTTAGAGGAATATCTTCACTGACATGAGTGGCTCCTTCCTGAGGAACATCCTAATCAAGTGGTTCGACTAGTTCGACATCCTCGTCATTAAGGGGTTCACCGAGTTCTTGAGAAGTAGCATCTGTAAGAGGGGATAGGGGTTCTTTGCGAACCCAGCCAGCTTGCTTATTTAATTTCCATCCACCTTTGCTAATGTGACGCATGGTAAAGGTTTCAGTATGGGGATTAATGCTAGGAGTAGGAAAGATAACCCCCTTGGCTAATAGAAGCTGAGTCACTAGACATCTACATCAAAGAGCAACCTGCTTGGATTTGTTAGTAACCATTCAGAAACAGTGGAAGATTAAATTGGCAAAGTCAATTCAAGCATCATTATGGATGTGGCTTAATATCCATAAGTCCCCCTTTGTAATGGGCTCATGTCTACCATTTTAGGGACAATTATTGTAACAGATGAATAGGTGAAGGATTCGATAATGAAGAGGTAATCTGATGGCTCTAAAATTACACTTATTTGCCCAATTATGTTCACCAATATGACGCTCTTGAAATACATCCTCATACAACGTGGATCTAATAGTATCAATACCTTCCATATGATGGGCACTACCAACTTCAGTCCTAATAATGTTATAAATATCATTCCGAGTGATCTCTATTTTGTGACCATAGAGATAACTGTACAACCATAATGGCCTATGTTCACTGGTATCCATACCAATGAGTAATTTACCATCCTTATCATGATCATAAAAAATATTACAATAAAAAATCTAACAGCCTCTTCATTAATAACATTGGGGATGTCCATGATATCAAGAATGTGATTAGTAATAACCCCTTCCATGTCAAGAATCCCAAAGGCATGAAGAACATCTTTATTAAATTGACATCCATAATTGATTTTCATAAGACGAAATTTCTCATACCTTTGAGCATGGCGTAGTGTAGGAAAGAGGTGATGGTCAAATTGAGTCAGTAGAGCTTGTCTCCCCTGACCTCAAGTGCGGCTACTTGAAGTGTGGGTTCCTCATCCGGCCATTGAGAGGAAAGAAGAGAGGTTTTAAGAGTAAAAAGTTAAGGTTAGGGATTATAGAGTGAAGGTTTTTGTTAGAGAAAGAGTGAGGAGAGGAAAGTGGAGGTGAAGAAGACAGGGAAGGAAGAGTAGTGGTAAGGATAGGGAGGATTGGTCGAAGGCAGAGAAGGTAAAGTGCAAACGGTGGGAAGAAAAGAAAAGGAAAATGATCAGGTCCCCTTTTATTTTTGTAGTAACTGAGTAAACCATTCGGACGGTTCTAAGATAACCGTTTGGATGGTTAAAGACAGAAAAGCAATTTTTAAGGTAGCTGTTAGAACCATGCCCATGGTTTAGGGATACCGTTTGGATGGTTCGAGGGGGTATTCTATGGTCACAACCCTTGACGCAACTATGCCCAAGGTTTGGGGGAACCTTCCGGACAATTGCATACAAAGTTTCAAAAAATAAAAATACCTATTGAGACTGTTGGAATGATAGGATCATAATCGTCCAAACGGTCCAAGGAATCATTCTGAGGTCAGGATATCCAAAGTAATCGTATGTACGGTTGACACTACTAACCGATTGGTTGACTATATTTCTCAATAGTTTATTTGAAAAGAGAATTAGCTTAAGAATTATTGATAATTATTATAGGATAGACATTTAAGCTCTCATTAGCTTGTCCAAAAAAAAAATCAAGTAAGTTGTGAAAATAACTATTTCAACTATTTCATGGTTATATATAGTCTTAATGCAAGCTAAAGGAATGAAAAGAGATATGTCTTATGAGAAATAAGAAAGATGAGGAAGATTGCACAAAAACATAACAAGTGATATCAAGGCTTACTTAATCAAATTTCTTAGATTAAGAAAGATGGACCAAAGTTATTATCCAAGAATATGGGTCTTAGCACTCATCTTGCTTAATCATGCCTAACTCTTTTCTTAAGGTGCAAAAGCAATCTTTACTTAAGGGTTTAGTCAAAATATCAACTATTTAATTATTTGTATCCACAAATTCTAAACACACATCATTATTTTGAACATGATCTCTAATAAAGTAATGTCAAATCTCAATGTGCTTGGTCCTTGAGTGTTGTATTGGATTTTTGGTTAGGTTAATGACACTTGTGTTATCACATTGAATTAGGATATTAAAGAAATTAAGCCTATAGTCTTGCCATGTTTGCTTCATCCATAAAATTTATGTATAATAACTACCAATAGCTAGAGGTGTGTAAGTGGGCTTTAACTCGTAGGCCAACCAATTTAACCCGCTTTTAAAATGGGTTTGGGTTAAGGTTTTTTGGCCCGTTTAAAAGCGGGCCCAATTAGCCTAGCTTGTTTAACTCACAAGCTAAAGTGGGTCGATTTGAGTTAGCCCATTTAATACATTTATGCCTTTAGCCCATGGGCCGGCCCGCTTAACCCACTTTTTAAGTAGGTTAGGGCTAATGTTTTTTAGCCCGTTTAAAAGCAGGTTAAATAAGTTCAGCTCATTTAACCCACGGGCTAAAGTGGGCTAGGCCAGGTTAGCTCGTTTAACTCGTTTGCATACCTCTACTAGCAACTACATATTCTATAAACCCTTAAATTTTTTTATCTAACATCTGAAGTAGACTCAAGTGTGTTAGATATTCGTAAGAGTTTATAAAGCTAGTTAAGATAAAAACCCTAAAATAATAACCGAAAGTTCAATCACGTATAAACCTTTTATACCTTAAATGTATCTAAACACTAAAGATTTCACTCGAAAGTGATAAAAACCCTAAAACTATAACTTTAAGAATATAAAAGTACTAATTCATCATAACTTACTATAAAATCCTAATTGATAATATATCCTTAATATCTTGCGAAATCATTAGTAAAAGATCAAAGATCAAAGATAACTTTTAATCATTCATAAATACATATAATACTAAAGTAATCCTTTAAGAACTAGGATATTGCATTATAGATCACATCCATCTTCTAATTAAATAACTAGGTTAGTATTATATAGAGTTAAGAGCTTAGTTTATGATTATACTACATATAGCAAGTATTAATACCCTAAATGACATTTTTCATAATAATTACATTAAGTAGCCTACCAAATGATGTATATAGAATATAAACACCTAAAGAAAGATTTCATTACCTATTCTTACTAATCATTTCAATAGACCCTATATTTCCTTTATTCCCTTAATTTTCTTCCTAATTTTCCTTAATTACTTCATAACGTACACTTAGATTACATGAAATTTTAAAGAGTTAACTAAGTCAACATTTGACCAAGTCAAAGGTTGATTAGGTCAACATGTTGATTGGGTCATTTTCACTCTAGAATTCTCTACTCTTTTCTAAACAATTCTTTCATTTTGTTCACATATCTTTTCTTCTCCTTATATCCTCTCTGCCGTCCAACATGAGAACATTGTAGACCCTACTTGTCTTCATTACAAAACACAAAATTACACAAAAACAAACCCCTTTTTTTCCCCATCCCCAAACCGTCATCCTCTTTCTTTTCATCCCCTTCCATTTTTCAAAATTTACCTACATATTTCAACAACTTTTTTCTATACTATATACTAGCACTTCCCTTACATTATATAAAGGACAAAAGGTATGTTTTTATATGGTTTTCCATCTTAATTAGCAAATAGTTGTATATGTTAGGTTAATTTTAGAATTCATATGTCATATGCACATGTATGTTGAGACAAATAAGATTCTTATATATATGTACCTAAGTGTAGGAATACTAGGGTATAAGAGTAGAATACATGAGTACATATACCATATGGATACATGTAAGATACTTATGCGTGAATTTTAGTAAAATACATGGTATAAGTGTAGGTATATATATAGATAGGTGTAGAAGAACACATACATATGTTGGAAGATTCTTATACAAGAGTATTTTTTATGTACATAACCAAAAATAAGGAGTATACTAAGTATACATACATATAACTTACTAATTAAGCACATAAGATGCAAAAATATGGATTTTATGAAGATTTCTTATGAGAGTATAGAAGGCATACGAAAATACATATAAAAATACGTATACCACCATATGTATATACGGGTATATGTATGGGTATAATTACAAGTATATGTATAAGTATACTAGTAAACATACAAGTGTATTAGAAGTATATGTAGACATAATATACATATAATATACATATAGAATATATAAGTATATAAGTAAATTACAACATAATTACTTAAATTACTAAAAGATAGTATAGTAAAATAATAAAATATACAATATGTACAAACGTATACATATATAGGCTGAACCTACTTTAAGCCCATAACACACTCCTCAATTTGAGTTAGCCTTATTTAGGTACATCTAATAATAATAATAATAATGTAAAATCATCTTAATATAAGAATCTAAGGGTTAATTAAATCATTAAGTACTAAAATAGGATATAAAAAAAATATAGACAATAAGAATATTTAAGCTTCAACAATTAAAATTTCAATAAATTTAATCCATATCATAACACATGAGTCTTAACATCCAAAACGGACATCACTGTGGGAACGTATGTCCGAAAACGATGAAAAACGACTATAAGCTTGTAAATATTGGAGATAAAATGAAAAAGTTACACGTAACTAAAGATGTAAGATAAAACTGAATAAAATAAGTAAGATAATTAAGTAATAAACTCATAAACTGATAATAGAGAGAAATAAATAATTAAATACATGAAGTATCATAACTTACAAATATACAAATAGAGTTACTATTGATCCCACTAAAGTATGATATACCCTGTACATACCATACTTGAGTTATATTGGGAAACTAGGCAAACTATAATAGACTTTTAGTTAACTAAAGAGTTTGATTTCTCATAATACTTATAAGTTTTACTATCTTTTAAGTATTTCAATATCGAGTTTTGAAAACCCTAAAGGCTTAAAGAATGAGCAATAATTCAGGTAAGAAAGTTCTAATAACCCACTACTTGTTTATGCGTATTACTTGTATGATGCTTTACTACTTATTGTTGCCTGTATGTTTGAATGACTGTTTTGCTTGTATGCCATCATATGTGTGATCACCATTTTAAAATTGATAAATATAAATATCTGACCAAGATAACCGGTTCTATTCGTCGCATATCTATAACTTAGTAAATGTATGGATGGAGAGTACTAGCTTTGCAAAATTTTTTAGGAAAGTATTTTTTTGAAAAGAGCTTTTCTAATCTTAAACATATTTTATATGATTTTGATAAGGATTTACAGTGCCGAAAATAATATTTTTTCACTAAGGCAAAGCTAACATAGGATCTCCAATTAATAGTGAAAGAACTCACTTTATTGTGCTTGTAAGGCCTTGGATAATTTTGGTTGCGAGATGACTTGTATGTTTGTACCCGAGAGGCCTTGGATGGTAAATAGTCCTAGTTTATGATCCACCTATTTGGATTGGAACTCTTTTCTCAACTAAGGTAATAGTTGAATGTTGCCTAGAAGGGTGGTGCCCTTATGCAGCCTCATGCGGAAAAGCTAAGGTGCCCTGTACAATTAAATATAGGGGATCATTGAAGTGTAGATGATGTAATTCTACACCTTTCATAGTTCCAGACTCCTATAGATGTGTTACTTACATTCATCTCGCCTGCATTCATTTTATGTATACATAGCTTATATGTATGTTAATTCTACACCTTCTATAGTTCCAGACTCTTATGGATGTGTTGCTTACATTCATCTCGCCTGCATTCATTTTGTGTGTACATAGCTTATATGTTTATTAATAATGTTTGATAACTTGCTTAAATAATAGTGGTGAGGAACGAACTCGCTAAGCTATTTTATGCTCATTCCCCCTTAATTTTTTTTACAGGCTTACTTATGTTGGGATTGGGATAAGTCTCAAGTGCTAAGTGTAAGATAAAAATATGAATATTAGTGTTAGAATTAGCTAAGTTCTTTATGGATGATACATAAACATCCTTTATAGAAAATATTTATAAGTTAGAATTTAATATAATTTAATTCTTCTTACAGTTTTGTAAAGTTGGCATATCCTATCTTATTATTTAGTAGAAGATATCGATTCTTTAAGGTTTTAAAGAATTGTGGGATATCGGATATCTATAGTTATTTATATTTATATGTTATAATAAATTAATTACTTAAAAATCAGTAATCTTAATGATTTATCATTTAGAGTCTTGCAATCTCTGACTTACAAGGTGATTTCCATATATAGGTGCATACGTGACATGGAAATTTTCAGGAAATCCCTCTAAGCCCCCTTTAGGGTATTGACATATTCGACCTTGGCAGTTGAGAGTGTTACAGAGTTTTGTTTCTTAGAGTACCAAGATAGTAGAGAGTTTCCGAGAAAGTAACATGTGCCACTTATGCTTTTTCTATCAACTTTGCATCCAGTAAAGTTAGCATTAGAGTATCCCACAAGATCAAAAGAAGTATATTTAGGATAGAACAAGCCAATTTTAACAGTGCCTACTAGATACTTGAAGATGCTTTTTACTGCATTCAAGTGAGGTTCTTTCAAGAAAGATTGAAATCTTGCACTTAAGCACACAGCAAACATAATATCCAGTCTAGATGCAATTAAGTATAATAAGCTTCCTATCATACCGCTATAAAGCTTTTCACAAATGGATTTACTATGTTCTTCTTTGTCTAGTTTTAGGGTTGTGCTCATATGAGTATGCCTAACTTTACAATTATCCATTTTAAAACATTTTAAAAGCTCATTTGAATACTTGGATTGATTTATAAATGTTCCATTTTTGGTTTGCTTAACTTAGAAACCTAAGAAATAATTGAGTTCTTCCATCATACTCATTTCAAATTCTTTCTTCATGCACTCTACAAATTTGTTTATAAGATTCATGCTAGTAGCTCCAAACATAATATCATTTACATAAATTTGAAAGATCAATGTATAGGACTTATGATTTTTAATGAATAATGTTGTGTCCAACTTTCCCCTTATAAAGCCATTTTCTATTAAAAAGCTACTAAGCCTCTCATACTAAGCTGTAGGAGCTTGTTTAAGTCCATAGAGAGCTTTGCTAAGTTTATAAACATGATCAGGTAACTCATTATACTCAAAACTAGGAAGTTGTTTTACATACACTTCTTCTTTGATATGGCCATTTAAGAAGGCACTTTTGACATCCATTTGGAATAATTTGAAGCCTTTGTGTGCTATAAATGCCAAAAGCATCCTAATGGCTTCTAATCTAACAATTGGGACAAAGGTCTTATCAAAATCTATCCCTTTTTCTTAGTTATAGCCTTTAACAACTAATCTAGCCTTGTTTATAGTTACTATACTGGTTTTATCAAGTTTGTTTCTATAAACCCATTTTGTTCCAATTACTGATCTATCACTAGGTCTAGGTACTAGATCCCATACTTCATGCTTAGTGAATTGATTAAGTTCCTTTTGCATTGCTTGTATCCAACATTCATCTTTTAAGGCTTTATCAATATTCTTAGGCTTAATTTGAGACAAGAATACTAAGTTGCTTATATTTCTAAGGGATGATCTTGTTAATACCTTATTTAAAGGTTCTCCAATAATTAGTTCTTTAGGGTGATCTTTAACATATTGCCATTCTCTAGGAAGATCCTTCAATAACTAGAGTTCTTTTATTAAATACTCTATATGCTTTGCTTGTTAGTGAATATCTAAGAAAAATAGTCTCGTCCGATTTATAGTCAAATTTCCCTAGTTGTTCTTTACCATTATTAAGAACATAACACTTGGTGCCAAAAGGGTGAAAATAACAAATTTTAGGTTTCTTTTCTTTCCAAAGTTCATAGGGGGTTTTCTTTAAAATTGATCTTATGAAAACACGGTTTGAAATATAGCATGCGGCGTTCATGGCTTCCACCTAAAAATACTTTGGAAAATTATTTTCACATAGCATTGTTCTAACCATTTCAATTAAGGTCCTATTTTTCCTTTCGGCAACTCCATTTTGTTGTGGAGTTCTTTATGCTAAAAGGTGTGTTCTATGCCATGTTGTTTACAAAAAACATTCATTTCAAAGTTTTCAAATTCTTCCCCATAATCACTTCAAAGAGAAGTAATTGTAAGGCCTTTTTTATTTTGGACTTTCTTGCAATATTTCAAGAACACATGATTTGTTTCATCCTTACTTATAAGAAAATAGGTCCATGTGTATCTAGAGAAATCAACAACAATGACTAAAGTGTATTTTTTCCTACTTAAACTTAATGTTTGTATAAGGCCAAACAAGTTTAGATGTAGTAATTATAGTAGCCTAGAAGATGAGATAGCATCTTTTGGTTTAAAAGAGTTTTTGATTTATCTTCTTTGTTAACATGCTTGGCATACCTTATCTTTTTGAAAATTATTTTTTAGTACACCTTTTACAAGGTCTCTTTTAACAAGTTTAGAGATTACTTTCATGCTAGCATGCCCTAATCTTCTATGCCACAACCAACTATTATTATTTCGGACAGATAGACAAGTTTCATCTTGATTTGTAAAATTGCTAAGATTTATTTTATAAATGTTTCCTTGTCTATATCCTTTAAAACTACTTTGATCATTGTTAATTCTTTCAATGATACACTTATTTGTTAGAAATGTAACCTTATATCCACCATCACATAATTGATTAATGCTAAGCAAGTTATGCGTTAGATTATCAACTAACAATACACCTTTAATAATGAGATCATTGTTAATAAGAATGTTACCTTTACCTAAGACGATTGATTTTCTGTTGTTCCCGAAGGTAACATTCCCTTCATCCTTCAAGGTTAATGTGGTGAATTTGGTAGTGTCTCCCGTCATATGTCTTAAGCATCCGCTATCCAAAATCCATTTGTTGCTCTTTCTTGAAGGTTCCTACAAGAAAAAGAAATTTAAATTTTTGGTACCTACTTGAGTTTAGGTCCTTTTGAGTTAGTTGTAGCAATAAAACTATGTCCCTTGGAGACCCAAACTATCTTTCCTCTATGATTCAAGTTAGTATTTCTCCTTATTGTACAAGTGCGAACAATATGGCCATACCTTTCACAATAGTTACAAGTCTTATTGGTTGCTTTAACAAAGTAACTTTTATAAGACTTGTACATATTGTTTTAGTTATAGCCAATTCCAATTTTCTCAAGACTATATCTTTGTTGTCTCAAGAGTTTTTCCAAATTCTTTTCACCTTCAACAAACTTGGCTATAGTTTGTCTTTTCTATTTCTAACTTAGCTAACTTCTCTATACTTGCATTCTCATTTTCAATTATTTTGATATTTGATTTTATTCCTTCATTCTCCTTAAATAGCTCTTTATTTTCATTCATGATTTCCTCATTCCTTTTGCTCAATTCATCATTTTCTTTCTTTAAACAATCACGCTCAATATTCAATTTTTTATTTTGAATTTTCAAATATTCATTATCCTCTTCTAAGTTCTCTTTTTCCTCAACTAACTTATTATACTCATGTTTGAACACATCAAATTCAATCCCTACATCATTCATCATTTATTCGAGAATTTTATTCTTGTTTCGCATTTTAACAAAATCCTTTAAAAGATCATCATATATTTCCTTCAATTCATAAGAGGAATAAGATGTAGTGCATACCTTATTGTCCAAGGCCATGAGGCAAAGATCGTTATCCGAATTGCTATCGCTCCAAGTGACCACCATGGTTTCTTTCTTGATGTTTTATCTCCTTTCTTAAGGAGTGGACAATAATCTTTAATGTACTCTAGTTGATGGTAGTTGTAGCACTTTATGATATCTTTCTTCTCCTTTGTAGGCTTTGAGGTATTGCCACTACCAACTTTGTCTTTCCTTAGCTTCTTATTGAACTTCATGAACTTCCTAAATTTTCTTGCCATAATTTCCATTTTGTCATCATCATCATCATCACTTTTGTCCCTTCATCACTAGTATTGCAATCGGTAGCTTTGAGAGCTATAGCTTTCTTCTTGAATTCTTCTCCATGTCTTTTGATCATTTCATGGGTCTTAAGTATATCAAGAAGTTGTTCCTTTGATAGTACTTCTAGATCGTGTACTTCTTCAATAGTGATCCTCTTAGCTTTCCATTCTTTTAGAAGAATAAAGAATTTTTGAATTAATTTCCAAATTAAAAAATCTCTTACCAAGTACCGTTAATGGATTAATGATGTCAATAAATCTTTATAAATTTCATCTATAATCTCTTTAGGAAACATTTTGAAATTCTTAAATTCACCACATAATAAACTTATTTTAGTGTCTCTAAATCTAGATGTGCCCTCATATGTACTTTGTAGCTCATTCCAAATTTCCTTAGCATTTGTGCATGTGCAAGTTCTATTGAAATCATTTTTGCTCATAGCATAATGCAATATGTTCATTGCTATTTCATTTAGATCTACTTTCTTCCAATCATCCTTAGTATATTCATCATCTTCCTTTCCTTCAATTTTAATTGGTCATTTTTCAATTACATCCTAAAGTTTCCTATTTTGCACCTTAATAAAGATTCTCATCCTACACTTCTAATATGGATAATTTCCACTAGTGAGAAGTGATGGCCTATTTATAGCTTAACCCTCTATGAATCCTAGTGCATTTAGTTCCATGATCTTTACTCTATAATATGATTAAGCAATAAAAATTATAAAGACTCGCTCTGATACCAAATGAAATACTACACTAGAAACTCAAGAAGGGGAGGGGTGAATTGAGTTTATTGCTCAAATTTTACTTTAATACCAATTTCTTGATTTAAGCAACTAAAAGGATGCAATATTGAAGTAAATCAATAATGAATCTAATCAAGATAATAATAAAACAATAAAAGTGCCAAAAATAAAGGAGATAAAGATAGAAAAATCAAGCATGAAATTTTAACATGGAGTTCGAACCGCCTCCTACTCTCTACAATCACCCAATGCCTCAACTGAGGTCTTCACACATAATTTTTATTGATAACAATCTCAAAGGCATAAGTACTTACACTCAATCTCTGACACTAATGATCTTCTCAATCATAACAACTCACTATCACTTAGTATAGTGCTCTCTTGAATAAAAATTGCAAATATAAAGCTTGGCACTATACTAGGGTTTACAAAAGATTACAAATAATTAACACAAGATAATTGGAATGAAGTACAAATAGACAAGAGGAATAATTGTAGGAATATAGCTCTATTAATTGTCCTTTAACTATCTCAAACTCGCATTTATATCCCTTTTCAAAAATCCAACCATTAGTCCTGTTCAACTTGCATTAAATGCATTGTAACGGCTAATTACTATGTAGACAAGCCAAATGGTTCAAGAAGAACCAATCGGATGGTCCATTCAAATGAGGTAACCATTCGGATAGTCTTCAAGTCATTAGTCGCATGGTTCAATAAGGCCTACTAACCTTCATCAACTAGCCAGACAATTTATACAGAACTAGCCGTACGGTCCCGAGTCAACCAACCATAAGGTCCTTACCCTACCACTAATCACAAAATACTTGAAGGAACCAATCGGTTAGTTCCAACACAACTAGTCAGATGGTTCATACTATAATAACCAAAACGTACACTTGGACAGTACTTGATACTTTTTCTTCTTTCAACAATATTAGAATCAATTTTAATAAATTGCAAAGATATTTCCAAGTTTAATTGTATTTCCTTCAAAGATATAATCGATAGAGTTCTTGTGAAAATTTGTAAATTAGTTTATAACACTATTTTATTAGTCTTGAAATGTATGGATTTGTTTTCATCAAAATCACAAATAGGAACTTCTAGGTTAAACGGGTCCCCACACATCAGAATGAATAAAATTGAAAAGCAATGATGACTTTATTGATGATTTAGAAAAAGACTATCTTTGATGTTTTGTAAGAATGCAATCATTACATTAAAACTCAGAAATAATGATTCCTTCAAACAACAACGGAAACATTACTTTTAGATAATTAAAGGATAGATGGCTAAGATGCTAATGATGTGCCTAAATTTTTTACATTTTACATGATAGAGGCTTCACTAGTTGGGCCCTTGTCTTGATTAGTTTATTCATGTTATCAAAGGACATATAGTCCATCTCAAACCTCAACCCTGAAATCTGGTCTTGGAAAACATAATGAGTTTTAAGGAATGTGGTGGAACAATCAAGATCATTGGTTATTTGGTAAATTGAGAGGAGATTATTTGTAAGATTAAGGATATGAAGAATATTTTTAAGTTAGAGATTGGAATCAATGTTTAGATTTCCTTTTTCCTTTAACTAGAATCATAGATCCATTTGCCACTAATTACTCGATTGTCTATGTTTGGGGTATAAAAATGAAACTAAATGGTACAAGTAGTCATATGATTTGTTGCACCAAAGTCTATAACCCAAGCATTAGAATTGACCTTTTGATGAACATTAAAGGACAAAGAAATATAACGCTTACCATTTTGGGCTAAAGAACAAGTGCTTGAAGATTTGGAAAGGGAATCAAGTAAACCTTTTAGTTAGCAAAGATCATCCTTGTTAAGCTTAAATTCTAGTTCTTTAACTTGGTTATTATCAGATTTAGTAATCAAAGGCTCTTCCTTGGATGATGTTTCAGTCACTTCCCTAGTTGTGGCATTAGCTTTCCTACTCTTGAAATTTTTGAAGCCACCACTCTTATTTAGCACATTTGTCTTTACCATGCAACTTAAAACAATTTTCTTTTGTATGTCGAGATTTTTTACAATACGTGTACTAAAACTCATCTTTATTGGAATGTTAATTGCAAGAACACTCTAACCCTTGAATAGATCTCCTTGAAACCATAGCAAAGCCTGATCCTTCCAATTTTGGCTCTATCATCACCATTCTATGACTTTCTTCCTTCCTTATTGGGGCAAAAACTTTAAACGTTAAAGGAAGCTCCCCTTTACTCAACACTTGAACTATTATTAGATCATATTCGAAATTAAGACCTGCAAGAAAATATATGATTCTAGTTTCTTCAACATGAGTTATCAAAGTTTTTGTATCTAAAGGATATTCCATTTTTAGATCTTGATAATGATCCACTTCAAGCCACAACCCCTTCAACTCATTGTAGCATTCAATAAAAGTATTATTCCCCTATTTACAAGCTTCCAACTTGGTCCTCAACTCATATATTGTAGGTACATTCCTTCTTTTTGAATAGCTTTCTTTCATTGTTTCCCAAATATCACAAGATAAAGAGAGAAACATGCAATTTTTTTCCAATAAAAGGAGTCATGAATGTCCACAACCATGACATTATCATTTAATCTTTGACATCCCAAGTGAAAAGTTAAGGATCATCTTGATTGGGTATGGGACCATCAAGATGGCCAATTTTTTTTTTTTTTTCCTTTAAGATAAATTCGAACCACTTGAGACCAAGATAAATAATTAGTTCCATCTAATCAATAATGTGGTACCATAATTTGAAGGTCACCACTTGTTACCCTCAACTTATCCTCGGCGAAATGGGATTGTTGTTGGTTTTGTTGGGTTTTAGTGGAATCCTCAATTTGTTGAGGATGTCTTTTGATTTTGTTTTCCTGTGGTGGGCATTTTGGATTAAAAATGGCAATGAAGGCCAAGAACAATGAAGGTTGAAAGTTTAGCATTGAAGGCTAAGATCACGTTAGATTAAGGTTGGAGTAGAAAGTATAGTTCCCAAGAAGGTATTGCTCTGATACCATGAAGAGAAATATTGCAAAAAATATTATGAAATGTGTTGTTTTTCTTTTGTGCACAATTACTTATTTATATACATAGCTAACATAGTTGGTGACACCTTAACCTACATAACAACATTAACTCTACTAGCTACTATAATAAATGCTAAAATAATTTATACAAGAATAAATTACAACTAAACATATGAAATATTCCTATAGATATATTATTCAAATATATCTAATAGTGATGTTAGGCTTTCAATTCTATTATTATTATTATTATTATTGCAATTTTATTGCTTATGAATCTTCCTTGTGCTTCTAAATTATCTTTGCATTTTTGCTCATGATAGTTCTTAAGCTTATTATATCCTTGATGCTTCTTGTCATATCTTCAATTTACTCTTAATGAGTTGTGCTTCTTTATGATTCATCCTTCGTATATTCTCTTATTCTACTTTTGGGCTTTAGATCTTGCTTTTCTTATAACTCTTTATCTTCTTTAATTTTCTTCTAGTTTCCCATAATTGCACGTAATCCATTTGAACTTCTTCCTCAAGTTCTTGTTCTTGTCTTATCTTTTATTCTTCTTGCCTTTGAATAGTTTTCTTCATCATATGTGAAGTTCTTCGTATTGGGGCTTCAACTCTGTTTCTTATTCAAAATCTACCGACTTTTTCTTCTTCTTCTTCTTCTTTTTTTTTGTATTTCACGGATTTTACTCAGACTTTACTTCTTCTTTTTACATTAATGTGTTATTGGTTCAGCTACTCGTTTACAAATTTTGCTTCTTTTCAAGCAATCAAATAGCTTAACAGAAAACATATAAAAATTGTTTGTTATCATCAAAACTCTTTCTAGAAGACTTAACATTATTGTTATTTTTCGGGATTGCATATGTAGTTAAGGACACTTTCTTTAATGGAAGAGATTTTTAGTTTCTTTAGTATATGGAGTAAATTGTAAATATGGCATCCACCTTAAATTTGCTCCATTTGTGCTTGGCATCATTGTAAAGCCCCGAAAGACATAGACATTAGGAGCACCTTATACCTATGTGTATCTTTATAGAAGTGCATAATCAATGGTTGTCATACTTACAGGTACCCCTCAATCCCTAAAAGCATATTGCTTTTCATTACAATCCCCAAAGGCATGAACCTTACGATAAAAGTCTTGAACTTCCACACCTAGTATAGACATTAAGTAAAACAAGGAAAAAACGTAACACAATTCCATAAGATGCTAATAAGTTGATTTGAAGAAGCAATAATACAACTAACTTGCCCTCAAGCTCTTCTAGTTGTAAGTTGGAAATTTATAGAGATACCTATAGAGAAGTACTAATAAAATGTACAATCCATGGAGTAAACGAAAGTTTGTTTGAAGAATAACGGCACCCAGTAAAGTAGGAACTTCTAATATTATAGGGACACAGCACAAGAACGAGAAGTTGGGTAATTTGAATAAAAAAAATTGTTGGATGACACTATTATGAGGAAGTATTGTCTTACCAAGCCAAGTAATGTAAATACATTCTGGTGTATCCACGTTCAAAAGCACAATATGTATATTGGATTTGAAGTCCAAGCACTTTTGAGAATTACGTAAGGGAATTCTCTAATCAATAGCTCGTAGCAGCCTAAAACATCCTAGGCAGTAGTTACTTAATATAGAACTCTAATTCAGACTCAAGCATGTGATTCACTTTGGCATTCACATGCTTATTACTTTTAAGTTAAAATACAATTCTGATGTCTAATTACTTTTGTTTATGAACCACTCTAATACGATACACATGCACACCCCCGGTTTCCATCTAATATAGGACATAGCCGCACAAGACATTGTAGCATACCGTATACATGCAATTACAAAAGGTAAAGAGCATCGACATTGATATAACCTTCAAAGTACAAGTAGACACCATCCTTTGTGCTGCCAAACTCTGCAGGCATGACCTTCTTTGTCAAATCAGGTTTCCCCTTCTTGACAGTGGCCATCACCATGTCTCCAACACAAGCCGAAGGCAATCGATTCAACCGTCCCTTAATGCCCTTTACAGAGATAATGTAAAGGTTCTAGCCTAGGGTCGTCAACGCAGTTTACTGTGGCTGCCACTGGAAGACCCAATGACATCCTAATCCTACAGAACCTCCCGTTCCCATAATCACAAAGTTAAAACATAAAATTATCGCCATAACAAGTGAACGGGTAAAATTAATTCTTCCAGAAACAAGTTAAAGAAATGGTTGCAGTCTTCTCAGGTAAGAAAAGATGGAAGTAAGTTCAATTTCCATTGACAAAACTGAACTGAGAACTCTGAAATCCGTTTAGGGGATAAAAGATGGGACATGTGTTGATTTTTGAACTGGGAAATAAAGTGGGAGCTGGACGAGAGTCTGCATATGTATAAGGAAGCATGTGTGGCAGTGTGAATAGGACTTCTTTGATGATCTTCATAGTAATGCTAAAAGTTGACACGGTAAATACATGAATTAGTCTAGAGTTTTGCTCTTTATAATTGGAATATTTAATAAATAAAATCAGCGTCCATATCCACTGTTGGACAAGAATAGGGAAGGTAGATAGATGTGCATGAGGTAGTAAAAAGGAAATGTGGACATCCCATCGATTTGGCGTGCCTTGCAAACAATTTCATCTTCATTTCAATTCCTGATACAAAAGTGAATGCATCTAGGGAAAAGACAAGACAGAAGAGTTGCTTCAAAGGATGACAAACATGATTGCAACATTGAACTTAAAGTCACTTCCTACCTATATCTGTGTCTCCATTAAAAAAAAAATAAACAAACCCAATTGTTGTTAGCATTTTGGCGTGGCCTTGCTCTTTTCACTTGCAGCCGTCGTCCCCGTTTGTGTATATGTATAAGAGAGAGAGAGAGAGAGAGAGAGAGAGAGAGAGAGAATGGCATGCTTTGATCGATCATCTCCGGCACTAAAGGAAACACTAATACGGTTACTCAGGTAAGAGTATTTTCTACGTTCTAGCACGTTTTTTCAATATGGATTTTATAAAACCTGAATTGGTTTTTCTAAAGTTTAGTAGTTTTCAAAACCTTAAAAAATTTTATTTCTTTTTTATAAAATTTGACCCTATACACTATTATAAGTAGGTTTCTATAAAATTCAAATGATTCTATAGGAATAAATTTTCACAAGAATTATATGGAGATTAAGAAGAGAATAGAAGGAAAGAAATTAAATAAGATTAAAATTGTATTTACTGATTTATATAATAATAAAAATTAAAAATTAAATATGTTATGTAATATAAAATTTATACAAAATATATAGTTGTAAAAGTTAAAAATAAATATTTTTATTAATATATATATTTTTTAATTGGATCAGATTTCCCATCAAATTTTTTTTTTAATCTAAAAACCCAATTTTAAATTATATAGGATTTTGAATCATATTCTAAAACCCAATCCTACACCTTACAGGTTAATATCTTGTAGAGTTTTTATCGGATTTGGTAAGTTAAGTACCCTTTAACAACTAGCTCTTCATACAACATACAGTAGTCTTATGCTTCCTCACGTACAAATATGCATCCATATCTCTAACTAGTAGAAGACAAGCACTAGTTGGTGGTATCGACAGGAGAGCTTAATCAAATGTCGTGGGCAGTGCATCATGAGCTAAGTAGTCCGCTATGATATTGGCTTCACCCGGGGCAGAAAATAGCTTGGTACTTTCAAAGTGCTTGAACAAGTCCATACATGCAAGTAGAACATTAGCAAAATTATGGTCAGGAAAGAATCTAACTGTATAGCCACTTTGGAATCCATTTGAATTTCTAAATGTTAACTTCATAAACCTTTTTGCGTAGCGAGTCTTTTATTCTATTCTTTACAAAACACTAACTATTGAAAATTATGTGATTAATTAAAACATTTTATTTTAAAAGGAAAAAAAAAAAAAACAGTACAAGTTTTACTGTATCAAATAATGTAAAAATTATCACATAAGTGCATTTATATTCTACAAATCTATAACACAATTCAAAGTAAATGCTTTTATGTGGCAGCAGTACTAGTATCCCACGGATTGATAAATGATAAATTTTTGCTGATAATTGCTTTATAGTATACCAACAATTCATGTACTTATGAGTGAGAGGCAACCCCTTTTTTTTCCCCTTTTCTGTGGATGCATTAAAAACATAATTATTGGTATGGTACCATATTAAAAATGGCATATCCAATTTTACGTTACAAACAGCGATATTTGATGACAACTGAAAGAATTTTACAGCAAGAAAGCTAAACAATGGTGGTCTTCATTCTAATGGTATATGTGTAACTCTAAATTTGTATGGATTGGCATGGTATTAATGATCAATCTACCGATTCTAAGCTTCTTTTATTTATTTATTTTAACTATTATCATGTTTTTACGAATTACAGTGGTAAAAAGTCTATGGAGATAGATCAACATATATATGAATTTGGTGCTGTGGAATATCACATTCAGGTAAATTTTACAGGAACTATGTCTACTTAGACGGACAGAAATATATAGAATCCATAGGATTGAATACTCATTGTCTCCAAAATTTTAACCAATCATAATCAAACATCTACGTAATAGAAACATTAAATAAGTATTAAAACTTGTGCCGCATGCTCATATGTTTGGTGGGGACACTATTAAAACAGCATTTTAAAGATAGCAAATATTAATCCGACTCGTTACTAGGTTATTAGAAAACAAAAATCAATTTTATTTATAATTATGACATACCACTTGAAGTTATGAGTGGTTTAGGAATGATTTAATGGATATAATACATGTTCAAGTTGTTTTGAATTATGGTTCTGTCTAACAAATCACACTAAATGGCGTGTCACTCCTATCAAGTAGTTTCCACAATCAAAATGGGGTTTCGGCTTCCTTTTTCAGTCATTTTCCTTTCGTTTTTCCTTTCATTTTCCCCTCTCCTAAAGGTAATCTCTCAGATGCACCAAGAGCTTTGAGGTTCACAACAGATTAAGAAACATTCTATTGCAGGGTGAATAAGAACCTTCGTAACAGGATGAAGAAATGTAAATCATGACTTTATAACTTCAAGTACAATCAACAACTTTTAGTGCTACTGATTTTTTTTCCTTCATTTTGACAGTCTTCAGCATCAAATCCCCTCGATGTCTACTTGTCCATATCAACACCGCTACTGTCGCATGAAGTCTCGCAAAAGAACTGTCTTTCAGATGATTTAGTGGAGATGATAAAGGGGATTTGTCCAGATGTGCTGGAGATTGTTGAACCTGCCAAAGAAGGATATCAACTCACTCTCAAACTGGAACTAAATAAAATCCCAGATGGAAAAGGTCAAGTGATTCACAACTTTAACATCCATCAAGTATTTCAATTAATAATAATAAACTTCATCATGAAGCCACTTGAGACCATAACCACAGAAAATTTTTTTCTATTACATGCTCAGAAGTTAGTTATGCAAGTCACTGCAAGTATGTCCATTTATTGAAACCCCTTGTGATATATGCATTGGACATTAAGGCATGTAACAAAAAGAAAAAGTAAAGAACAAGCTACGAGGCCAATTTATTAGTTATCCGCATGTCATCAACGGCTATAATTTGATGAAAATCCTTCAGTATATTTTTGAACTCAAGCGGAGGACCACAGGTGTTCATTTGATGATATTTGCAATGACTGGAATTGCTAATCAATCATGACAAGAGCATATAGCATTTTTCTTTTTTCCTCCCGCAGATTCACTAAATATAATAACAGAGATCTCTTCGGTGCAAGCAGTGATATTAAGTTGTCAGCTAAAGGAAATATTGCAGAACATGAACTCCCAAGAAGCACAAGCGATGTACAAGCCAATGAAACTCATATATCACCCAAGAGAACCGTTCTTTGTAGTTAGGCAGGTAAAACATGGAGGCATCCTGTTGCAGTATACTAGTATCTCCTTCATGTGGTAGTAAATCAGACCTTCCTCACGCAGTGTTAATGAGCTCTCAAAATTATCACTGTGATTCTTCGTAGCAGCTCACTCTTTTTTAAGAGAATTACAATCGTTTAACAATTTGAATGCTTCTCTATGTGAAATTAGAGCATGATGATCTAAACAGGGAACACTCATGTGGTTTGCAGCCAGAAAAAATCACTGCTGTGTTTCCTATGCGATTCAAAGAAAATACTGACGTAATTATAGCAACAGCATTCTTTCAGGTTTGTAATGCATTTATATGGAGTAGTATAATTTATCATTATGTAAGTACTAGAGCTCAAAGGTAAGCTAATGCATTGTTTTCCCCTCTGTTATGTACACAAGAACAGGAGCTTGTGGATGTGGGCAGTTTAGACAAATGGGCAAAAGCACCACCATGTACTTGGTCCCCCATTCCTCCTCCAGAGTTAAGAGGCGAAACCTTTGAAGACTTGAGCACTAATGGTGGATTTGTATCCTTTGGTATCCATCGACTCTCTAAAATTAATATAAGTTCATACGTAGTGCCATAATGGCCATAACTTACCCTGGATTTTGACTCGGTTTCACAGATAAATGGAGCTTTTAATTTCGCTAACCTAACTCTTTACACCACTAGATCCAGTTCATTAACATAACTCCCAGAACGATATATGCCATCCGTTCCAGCTTGTACTATTTTGGATTGTATGATGTGTGCAGGAGCAGTGTATCTATTCTAGAGAAAGTTTGGCAAGGTAGGACTAAAATGTTATCTTACGTAACAGATATTTATGCAAGCCACATCAAAGGTAAAAGACTAGACAAGACGGTTTGGAATTTACTGAACTTCTATGCATTCGTGAAATATCATGTCAAGGTATATTCTGTGACTTGCGAGGAAAAATGTGCCTTACCTTTAGTTGTTCAATACACTAAAGTTATTTTTGTATACAGTGCACCAGAGGCTTCATACAAAGGAGGATGAGGAAGCGTTTGGACAATCTAGTCGAGGTGATGAAAAATTTGACTCGAGCAAACAGTCAAATTTTCCATTGATGCAAATGTTTACAATGAGGTTGTGAATAATTGCAGATGCTCCACAAACCAAGCTTCAAAGAAAATGAGAATATAGAATATGCTCAAAGTCAAGGTACTCTGCCATTAGGATACGTTAAGAAAACCAAATTATAATTTCCTCTTCATACAAGAATAATGAAGCACTTGTGGCCATATCATAGATGATAAAAGTAAAAAGTGCCTCCAGCTTTATGATAATAATATAAAGAAACCCTTTTAAAATGTGCAGGTTGCAAGTGCATGACCAAATGGACTAACATTTCCAAGACAAAGAAGCTCAAAAGAAGATACAAGACCCTCAGCAAAAACATCAAGAGAATACATTGTACCATTAAAGTTCATGGGTTTGGACGTTTCCGACATCGCTGGCTAAAAATTCCTAAGTTTTCTTCTACAATCAAGTATAACAAAGCGGAGTAACAGCTTTTCACTCAGGGATTCGTAGCCGCTCTCTCAAGTACCACATGCATATATATTTTTCTTTAACAATGTTGGACTTTCAAACAGCCAACAACACCATTAGTAATTAATGACTTGCGTATTTTCAATGGATTAGCTGCGATCCAGATATCAGATTTACATATCTTTAGACAGAAGGGAAATGGAGGAAAAATTTTTTATAAGAGCATTTCCTCGTTTGTTTTGCATTTACAGTCTAAATAAGGAATAAATGCTTGTCCTTCTCATGTGAGGTTTGATTTTTGAATTTTAATTCTTCTATTTAAGCAAAAGTGTAGCCTTCCATTGAGAGTTGCCAATCATCCCAAACCTTAGGATAGTTGGCAAATGACCCTTTAGCTATATGGGATAACAATTATGAGATTATAAATCAATTGTTGGTAGCTATGTCACTCACATAACGTATTGGGTAATCACCTAGCACTATAAGTAAGAGTTAAAAACGATAGTACACCACTTAAAAAAAAAAAAATAAGAAAATAAGGCAAAGATAAAATAAAGTTAAAATCAAATCACATGGTTTAACTTCATTGGATTTTGTGCACATTTTTATTCTTTTTTAATTTTTTTAAGTAATGAGTAATCACAACCACATTAAAGAATTATGCAACCTTAATTGTAACAATAATCTACCATCATTATATAGATCATACTATCTATTTTTATATCTTATTCATATAAGAGAAATTAAAATTTTATTTCTCATTCATTCTTTATTTATTATTATGTTCATGTTCACTTTATTCTCCAAATTATAATTTAATAGGTATTTCTACTATATAAAATTAAGAAATAAAAATTTCTTAATTCAATTAAAAAAATCACAATCCCTTTTAAAATTACATGTTTTTTCTAAAAATAACATTATTCCAATATAATAACCACTACTATCACCGTCGTCATCATAGCAATTACCATCACTATCATCACCATTGTTGCTTTTACCACCAACCACAACCACTACCGCCATTATCACAATCACTACTACCGTTATCACAACTACTACCATCAATCACTAACAATCATCATCCACCACTACCATCAACCACTAACCATCATCAATCACCTCCACCATTGCTACTATCGATCACCACCACTACCATTATTACCATCACTACCGTTAGCACTAAGTAAATCAAAAGTATTTTAGTTTTTGAATTCTATTATATATCTATTCTTAAATTTCTTATAAATACAAGTAGATAAAATAATAAATATTATATATTTATTACATTTCTTAAAAATTTCAATTTTACTACTCTTGTTTTACTCAATAGTGAATGGCCCTTAATGGTCACACTACCCAAAATTTTTTTTTTTTAATTTTTGGATCTCTTTTTTTTCCATTTTATTAAGTACTCCACTAAAAGTTGAAGAATTTCAACGCCTGTTCAGCAACTCATGTTGACACCTCTCTTGCACCAACCCAAATTTCATTGATGCTGTTCAGTATTCTTCTGTAGCTATGGTGCTATGAGCCCAATTGGTTTACAACAGGGGCAACACTAGACATTTATGCTCCAACGGTCAGACAAGAAAAACTAACACGCTCAGCCAGCTTAATCTGCCCCCTGAAGATCAACCATGCGATAGGCAGCTGGCCATGGAAGTCAGGATGACTACACAGGGATAAATTCAGAAGCCAATCTTTACTTTTCAAGCGGTCGAATATCCATGGTTTCAGAAGAGCCTAACAATTTTGGCACACAATTGTAATATGAAATCCAAGATTACCCACTTCGTCACAGGATAACTCAATCTACTGTCTAATTGTAATTTAAAATCATTTTTCAAGCCTTAAACAAAGCAACACTAACAAAAGAAATATTCCAATCTTAAACTATAGCGTTTGCTGCACTAGCAATCCTTGGCCATAAATCAGCACATTCTTTTCCAATGGGACCGGTGATAGCAGATCCTGAAATATATAAATACTGTGAGCTCTTTGAAGTAATAATCATTGAGGAACACAAACAATCCAGAGACCCTTAATCCGTTAATAAATTGGAGCGGATATAGAAAACTGAATTGATCTTACCTTTCATTTCTCCCTTTGGATTCACAATAACTCCAGCATTGTCTGCATGAACCCCCAAAAAACATACAAAAATAAGGTGAGAATCAACTTTTGAAAGTAAAGAATGCTAGGCTGCTCCATGAAATTGAAATAATAAGAATGTTGTCTTCTGACAAAAGGTACATTTATATAAAACTCATACAACTTTAAATGGACAAGTCCACTTGACATCTAAGGAAGCAATCCAGAAAAGAATAGATGAGATGCACATAAAATTAATGTAGAGACCCAATGGAGCAGATGGGAGCAAGGAAAGCTAAACATCTGCAACGAAGGACTCTCTCACTCTCCCAGACGTGTAACTGTATCGACCACTTAATTAAGGTAGACACCTGACTTGTGTCTGGTGAATGTTTTTGGTAAGCATGCCTTTTGAATTAATCACTCAAATGCAAGCGTGAAGATACATAACTATATAAATGTATAAGTCCAAGCATCTATATCTTGCATTGCAAAAGAAAGTGCATTTATTAGTACACCTAATATATTTCAGAACTGTTTCAGCAGAGAGGAAAGCTACTTCTGTCTGGGGTAAAAAGAACAAAAGGGGGAAGGAAAAAGCGCCTGCTTTTTTATTTTTTTTAACTGTTTCAACCTTGACAGGGATGAGAAAAAAGCTTTTTAACATCTGATAAAGAGGAAAGGTTGAAAAATCTAATATAGCTGGTTATGGGAGGTGCAGAGACAAGGTGATAACTCATCAACACCACATCACCAGCATAAGGCCAAGTAATGAAAATAGTATATGAACATCCAAAAGCGCAATATGTAAATTGACTATGAAGTCCAAGCACTTTTGAGAATTGCGTAAAGGAATACTCTAATCAATAGCTCATAGCAGCATAAAACATCCTAGGCAGTAGTTACTTAATATAAAACTCTAATTCAGACTCAAGCATGCGATTCACTTTGGCATTCATATCATATGATCATTGCTTTAAGTTAAAATACAATTCTGATGTCTAATTACTTTTATTTATGAACCACTCTATTACAATACACATGCACACCCCTGATTTCCATCTAATATAGGACATAGCCACACAAGACATCATAGAATACTGTATATATAATTACAAAAGGTAAAGAGTGTCAACATTGATATAACCTTCAAAGTACATGTAGACACCATCCTTTCTGCGCCAGGGTTTGCGCTGCCGAACAATGACAGCAGGCATAACCTTCTTTCTCAAATCAGGTTTCCCCTTCTTGACAGTGGCCATCACCATGTCTCCAACACAAGCCGAAGGCAATCGATTCAACCTACCCTTAATGCCCTTTACAGAAATAATGTAAAGATTCTTAGCCCCAGTGTTGTCAGCGCAGTTTACCGTGGCCGCCACTGGAAGACCCAGTGACATCCTAAACTTGTTACCCGCAGAACCTCCTCTTCCTATAATCACAGAATTAAAACATAAGATTGTCACCATAAAAAAGAAAAAAGGAACGAGCAATAATAATTCCCCTTGTTAGTTTGACAAAGATCAACCCTTTCTAGTCATGAAAATATTTAAAAAAAAAAAAAAGGAAAGAAAAGAAAAGAAACTAAACCAAACAGATATAAGTTTCAATTTTTAAATACAAGACAGAAGGCACAGATTGTATGTACAACCACGGCACATTCTGATTATTATTATTATTATGTCTAATAGCAAAAAGTGAAACCAAACAACAGAAAAGAAACTAAACCAAACAGATTCCCGACATACAATAGTTTCACGGGCAGTAATACTTCCCTTAAGAAATTAGAAATAGGGGGTTAAGAAACAAAATTGTATACGCAAAAGTAGAATCAGAAGCGTCAGACTACTGACCTCGCTTAGACATCGCACCCGCTGCCACTAAACTTCAATGGCAATTAAGGGGTTTTCGAGCATTATATAGAAGGAGCTAGGGTTCGTTGATCATGGTCTGAAATTCCAGTCAAGCCCTCAAATTTTACTCAAAATGCCTGTTTGGTACATCGGGCTTCATTTACCCTGGCCCTGTTCTTTCCTTTTTTTTTTTTCTCGGACTCGTACCGCTTACAAGGTTCCTTTATCCTATATAAGGGCCTCCACAACGTGTTGAATAAATTTAATTACAATTGTAATACTGATGGAGCGCATATGTACTTATGCTAACAAATTAATTTTATAGATCTTGTAAGTCATTTTGGAGAAATTTGGTATTGAATTTACTTAATTTTCATTTTTTAGGACTTAAAACATTGGTTGATGCACAGAGCACTAAAATTAATTGACGAATTTGCCAAAAAAAGGGGGCCAAAGCCGCGTTGGTGGCCGTGCTGGTATGAAATTAGATGGGCATTAAATTCATGCTATGCTAAGAATTGAAAGAGAGACCATACTCAATAGCACGGTCGCACTTGTAGCCATGCTGTATATTTTTGTGCGAGATTTCCAATTAATTCATAGCAAGTTACATAACTTATGTGACAATGATCATGTTTAGATTAATAATGTGGATAAAACCCTATCTTATGTTCGGTTCATGGAATGAAATAAAAAAGAAATTGAATTGCAATTATTGGGGAATGAATTAAGGTTGTAATATCCCTTATTGCTTCTTCATCTTCCATCCTCGTCCTTAGTTACTCATCTCTCTCTTTAAACACAAATCCTTAGATAAGGACAAGGGCATAATCTTTCTTTGACACCGATGACAATGGCAAGGGTAAGATCTCTTCAACACCTACAATGATGGTGAGGGAAAGACCGCTTTGATGACCAGATTTCCTCAACCACCTTAAGTATCCCATTAATAACCCCAATCTCACATGCGAAATCTCCAACTTTGCACATATACTACAATTTAAGGCTACCTTCTTCTTCTAGTAATCTCTAGCCAACAACAATCTATACAAAATATACACATTAGAACAAAACCCATGTTGGGAGGTGTAGATAGCTAAAATTGTTATATTAATTATTAAGTTAAGCTCAATATTTGTTTGGGCTTGACTTCATGAGCTAGGTGACAGGGTTTAAAAAGTTCAGTCTATATTGGGATGATTCAAAGACAATTGGCTTGATGGGCTTGGAATAATGACTAATAGCTTTCCTAAGTAGACTCGTGTACCTATAAAGAAAGATATTGGCCTTAGGCCCATTAGCTAGCTCATTCAAGATAAATATGAATTGAGTAAGCTTCATCTTATTTATCAATCACCAAGACAATTCAATAGATATCATTAAACCCAATAGTTTATAAAGACTTAGTCATTCCTCTTCATTTGATAAAATTCTAGAGATAAGAGAAACAGTATTTCACTATGAAACATCTACTCTCTAAGATCAAATAATGTTCAAGCAAAAGAAAAAAAAAACGATCTTAACTATTCAAGAATTACAAGATTGACATCCTGGGTTCCCTAAGCTCTCTTGCTCATCATTTGTCCATTTGAGACTCCGAAATTACCTAGTCCTCCTCCTTAACATTCTCTCTTCAATCATCCTATAAGTATCATCTCTACATCACCACTCTAAGGCCATGTGTAAAGTGATAATCGTGTGAAGTGCACATGACTACTCTAGTTAGAACCCCCTTTCATCTATATTGCGGTGACTCAATTGGGAAAGAGTGATTGTAAAGACATGACACCTCCTAAAAAGAGAACAATTAGGACATCTGATATCACATCCCAAGAGCTTAATACTAATGTTGAGTTTACCAAGTAGAATCTACTTCCACCACCTAAGAATGCTAACTAGGGCCATTCAGTGCCTGAAGTACCTTTAGATCCCTTATAGATAATGATGGCAATATAAGAAGCTACGAGGGCTTTAAACCAGTTCATGGCTACACTCTAACCTACCCTTGCTAAGATGGCTACCATTGTTGTTTGACAATAGGGTGTAGCATTTCCATATCTTATAGTTATGACATAGCTAAGTACCACTACCTTTACTCAACCGGCTAATCCTCCAATTATTGAGGAAGATTTTCACTGAGGAGGGGGTGATGAAATCCCTCCTACCACAACCTGCATAATAACTGACCCTTGCAACAAGGAATGTAAGAGTACAATTAGGTAGCTCTTCATCCTCACGTGTGCCTACTCTTCTAACCAATCTCACCATCCTAACCTTGGGTAGATTTACTTCCTACCTCAATGCTACTTCTGCTCCACTACTATGTTTATGGCTTGTGCTCCAAGGATGTCCTTTATGATAAGGGAAGACTTGGACATTTATATGAAGGAAATATAAGCTAAGTCATCAATGGGAGAACTAAAGTTGAAACTCCTATAACAGCAATGCTACAGTAACTTAGCTCTTAAGTTTCAAGCCTAAGCAATGCCTTGGTACATTAGCTTTCATGCCTCAAGCCTAGGAAACGCCCTAGCATCTCAGCTTTTATGTCTCAAGCTCAAGCAATGCCTTGGCATCTTGACTTCCATGCTTCAAGCCCAAGCAAGGCCCTAGCATCTCTACTTATAATGCCTTTAGCCTAGATAATGCCCTAGCATCTCAGCTTCTATCCCTCAAGCCTAGGAAATGCCCTAGTATATTGGCTTCTATCCTTCAAGATTAAGCAATGCCCTAACATCCATATCTTTCATCACTACTGCTTTAAAGCGCAAGATGTCTTCAATTAAGTCCACCAAAAAGTGACTTATGAGGTTAAGCAACACTTAACCAAACATCATTGTTGATTAGTAAGAGCATAGATTCATAGGCATGCAATGAAAACAAAAGTTTATATAATGCAGACTATTAAGAGCATTATCCCACGTACATTACAAGTTGTTATAGCTTAGTAAGATAATTCTAAGTAACCGAGTAGTGGGAAGTACCCCCTCGACTAATGAAAGAGAATTATCTATCTCAAATAATGATGCTATTATTGTTACTTTAGCATGATCAAATACCTTCTCAAAAGGGATTGCTTAAATATTACACATGCACGAAATGACTCTAAAAGCTCCTTAGATCATAATAATCTAAGTAGCCTTATGTTCATGACAATCCTCTAAGTGGCTCCTTAGATCACAAAGTCTAAGCAACCTCAAATGCTACATGCTCAATGACCTACGAAAATGCCAATTGTAATGACTTTCATTGTTGTTGTTAAGTGAAGGCATCACTTCCTAAACATACAATGATTTGTACGTGCTCAAATGACTTCTACTACTAAGAGAACTTTAAGTGGCATCATGAAATAAGACAATGTAATAAGTTCATCAAAGCACAAAGTTCTCTCTAATGAAGGAACAATCACTTGAGTTGTTACTTCATCTCAACGAGACATGTTAGCAACTAGGGGAGGAGGGATATCAATAGGTGCAGCACATAACTTACCTCCACTTACACTTGAGCAGGTAGCGCAATAGCATAAGTACTAATCTCATCCCCCTTTCTTTGATTGGTACATTAATGACTAAAGTAACATCAACTACTTCGTAAGGATCCATTTGTTTCTTAAATGTTATCATCATCATTACCATTGCCATCTTCTAAATATACTAGGGATTCCTTGTAATCCACCAAGTCTAGATCACCATCATTAGCCTTAAGATACATTCAGGCTGCCCTCTGTATTAAATAGGGAAAGCAAGTTCCCTTAAATGCACCATAAAGGAACCTTACCTGAGAGCCTAACAAACTCTCACGGTTTTCCATTAGAAACCAATGCAATAGTAATTCTGGTTCAACCTTAGTTGTATAACTTCAAAAAGTTTGACTATGTCTTTGAATGCTAAAGTTACTCTCTCTACTAAGTAATAAACATATGGGTCTGAATACTCCATTAGGGAATGATGGCATAATCCCTTATCGCTTGTGTACAGGAATCGTTATCGAGTAAAAGTAATAATAAAGTAAAGGATCTTAAGCCTGCCACACTTCCATCTCACCCATTATAGGAATTGCAATTGAGTGGAAGTAGTGATGGCATGAAAGATCCTAGCCTTTTTTAAGAGAACCACATGCTTAAGCTTCACGATAATGTACTCCCAATAGCTCTATCTCGATGGAAGCAATTTCTTAAGAAAAGAAAATTGAGTATGTAAGAGAGTTAACTCCCCCTTATCATCCTTGGAATGGAATAAGTCTTCTTCAATGGTGAAATAAGTGTTTACTAATAGCTCTCCACAAACGAAGCTCTCGATGTGTAAGGCTTGTTAGGGCTTGTCGCTCACAAGGCTTGTTATGCGTAAGTCATGCTACTATTGATGCTCACTATGCTCTAAGCCTTCTCCTTAAGGCTACAATACTTAAGGCCTACCGAGTCTTCTTTAATGGTGATCCTAGAGTCCCCTTTAAGTCTCATTACAGGAAAGGATCATTGTACATGAGCCTTGCCCTGGTCGAGGCCTATTGGGGCCTTCTACATTCAAAGTTTACTATATGAGATGCTCATTGGACTTGAGGCATGTTAAGGCTTGCTATGCTTAAGGCTTTCTCACTCAAAGGTTCTTCATGTGAAGTTTGTTATGCTTAAAGCTTGCTTACTTAAGGCTTGTTGTGCTTGAAGCTTGCTAAAACTTACTATATCTAAAGCTTGCTTATTAGAAGTCAATTCCTTACCAAGGAATTGCTTAGCCTACTTTGCCTCTTGAAGTGGATAATGTGATTAATTGGGGGCATTATTAATTATGATACTGTACCTACAAGAATGAGGAAAGAAGTTAGCAAACAAGACATACATAATATTTGAAAAAAAAAAAAGGAAATGAAAAGAAGAATAACAATTGAAGTGGGAATCCAGATAATGGGAGAAGGCTTACCATACTAGTAGTGTTGAATACTAAATCTCTTTTGGTGATATCCCTATAAATTATAAACACTCCATTGAGATACGATGACTGCCATACTTCCATTTAACTTGTTTGTAAGAATCGCAATCTAATAGAAGTAGCAATAGCATAGAGGACTTTAGCCTTCTTTAGAAGAGTCACATACTCCAGTTTCTCTATAATATATGTTACCCAATCATCTCATCCAAAGGATGGCTCCTTCAAGAATGTGAATTAGGTATTAGAGAGGGGTAGCTCTCTCCTCTCATTTCTAAAGCACAACATTGAATCTCCCTTGATCGTATCTCTAGAATTAGTACGAGGCTTACACTTGATAAACTGGAAACCATTATTAATGTGAGGTATTGCATAGGCTTCTTGATGAATGGCTTTGTCCAAGAATGAGTCTTCGAAAATAGTTTCATCCAGCCACTTATCCCAAGGATAAGGAATGGGTTGCAGGCATTTATCTTGATGCACTAACAAGAACTTCTGTTTCTTAGCTTCCATGTTTTGACATGGATTGGTCTTCATCTCTTTCTCTGCTAAAACACAAAATCAATATATTCTCTAAGTCAAGATGCCATAGTATAGAGAAACTAAGTGGATATATTAGACTAAAGGACCCATTCGTTATGAGTTTTAAGTGGAGACCGAATCTTCATTAACATAGTTTGGAAAACATTTTTTTTTAAGTCAACATGAAATAGTGTGTACGGCTAGAGGGTTACTAAAGTTTTCTTATTAGAGACTTGTGAGTGAAGGGAAGATAGTTTAGTTGAGCAAAAGAATTTGGTGATAGTGTAATTATGATGACAAATACCAAGGGTTTTGAATTTGGGAATTGATGAATTAGGATTGTTCTTTTAATATTTGGAATAAATTTGAACTAGGAAAATCAAACATGGAGGGTAAAATATTTAAGAAGTGAACATAATTAGATTTCGTTGGTACGAGGGCTCTTGTATAAGTAAGGAAAGTGTTAGGATTTGGCATCTTCAATTCTAAATTGGCAAAGCTAAGGCCTGGAGTTTACCCTTTTTTGTTTTGGTGCAACTTTAGTCCAGTTTTAGGCCTGTAACCTAGAGTATCCTACTACTCGTGCCAACAATATCGGTTATTTGCTAATTTATCAAGTGCAATAACATTACACCTACGTGATTCAACAGCAATCTTCTATCACCTATAAACAAGATAGAAGGGGGCTAACAATTGTTATTTGGTTAAAAAAAAAAAGAAAGAAAGAAGGAAACATGAACTTGATAATCAGGAATAGGGTTAAGAGTGCATTCTCCTTAGAAGCTTGACTATTTTGACATCAAAGTGACATCATACCTTGAGAAAGAATAACTTAAAAGGCATTGTTTCATGTATCAAGTTCATGAACTAAGAATTATTAATATTCATGTGATTAAACAGGTATATAAAGGAAGTACAAATTCAACACACAATGGTATATATATGTATGTATGTATGTATGTAAGTATATGGCTACATAACTGTCAGGACCCTAAAGGGGGCCTAGTAGGATTACCTAAAATTTTCATAACATGTGTGCACCCATGATATGAAAACCGTCTTGCAAGTCAGAGATTGCAAGACTCTAAATAATAAATCACTAAGATTAATGATTTTCAAGTAATTAATTTATTGTAACATGACATAATATATAATTATAAATAACTATGGATGTTCGATATCCCACAGTTCCTCAGAACCGCAGAGAATCGGTATCCCCTACCAAATAATAAGACAGGATTACCTACGTTATAAAACTGCAGGAAGAATTAAATTATATTAAATTCTAACATGTGAATATTTTCTACAAAGAGTGTTTATGTATTACCTATAAAAATCTCAACTAATCCTAACACTAATGTACATATCTTCATCTCGCCCTTAGCACTCGAAACTTATCCCAATCCCATCGTATGTAAACCTGCAAAAGAAAGACTATTGGGGAATAAGCTACAAGAGCTTAGTGAGCAATCCCTCATACCATACTGGCAAACAAGTTGTCAAACAAATTATTACAACCATATGAATGCATGCACACGCAGTATGCCAAACAATATATGTAGTTGACCGGTACTGCATATAATATCGGATTTTAACGCCCTCCGAGATAAGGGTTGGAGATTACACGGCACCAATCACGACCGGGCTCTAGCACCTGGGTTTTTTTTTTTTTTTTTTTTTTACCCATAACTTTGAATTCCGTATTTCATAAAAACACATTTCCATTTCCAAAGATCCAATAGTTTACAAAGTCTCAGGCCTAGCGGTGAGGTGGCCCCCACAATCCACACTCACACCCTACAGCGGTGGTCTCTAGACGCGACCCCCAGCCACCCACGGTTAGCGTCTCCGACGCCAATAAAACCCGCGAGCCAAGGGTAGGGTCTTGTTGTACCCATGCTCCTGCACGGTACTAATCAAATCATGTGGGAATCCATCCCTCCAAGGCCCTTCATTACCAACCGCGTGAAGTGACGGCCATAATAAGTAATGCGATGCATGGATAATGCATGACCCTTTTTGATTCAAGATAAGCCAAATATAATTAGGTCAGATTATGAGGCGATCAATCAATATCAGCAAACCATCCAAATCATATAAAAATCAATCATACCATCAAATCATCAATTATCGTATTCAATAATATTTCTTATAACAATCAATCAATCAATATCAATCACACGCATATCCCGAACCCCATACATCAAGTTATTGATATTCAATTTAAGTGCACTAACTATAAGCACAAACAAGTATAGAGTCATCGGGAGTACTCACTTGACTATGGCGACTCGCTCTAGTCGTAATAACCGATCGGGAGATCCTCGCCCTCGTCGAGATCACCTGATCATTACGAGATATCAAAGATAATAAGTAGTTGACTCAACTAAGGGTTCTAGATATCTATCTATCTAATTCTACTTAGATTACTATCAGCCCTTATTTGATTAAACCGAATTGCTAGTCGTACGTAACTTTTTCATTCTATTTTCAATATTTACGAATTTATAGTCGTTTTTCATCGTTTTCGGACGCACGTTCACACGGTAATGTCCGTTTTGGACGTTAAGACCCGTGTTTTATGATATGGGCTAAATTTAGAGAAATTTTAACTATGAAAACTTAATTGCTCTTATTACTTATATTTATATCTTTTATTTATACTTAATGAGTTAGTTAATCCTTAAATCCTTATACTTAGAGGATTTTACTTTACTATTACTAATTCATGTACTTAATTAAGTATGATCCAATTTAGAAAGTGTATTAGGGTTTACTAATTTAGGATCCTAATTATGTTACTCTCTTCTTCTTTTCTTAGTTTATAATCCATGCTTATGTCATGCTTACATCATCATTTGCTTATGTCATTGCTTATGTCATCTTTTGCTTGTGTCATGGCTTATGTCATCATATGCTTACCTCATCACTCACCTCATCATTTAATTACATAAGCATTACCTTATGCTTATGTCATATGTACATGTCTTATGTACATTTGTCCTTTACTTATACTTATGTACATATGCCTTATACTTATACTTATGTACATATACCTTATACATACATATACTTATACATCTACATATACTTATACCGTATTTATACATGTATTCCTACTCATATACCTATACGGTCATATACGTATTTTTATACACAAATTCGTATGCCTTATTTACCCTCTTAAGAAACCTTCACAATTTCATTCTTCTTGTATTTTAAGGGTATATTTAACATGGCATATGTATGTATAGTTAGTAGATGTCCAAATTGAGGTTATGTACATAATCTAAACTTATGTATAAAGGTATTTATACATGTATATCTCTAGCATACCCTTTTGTATACATACTTATAGACTTATACTCATGTCTTCCTTTCTTCTTCTTCACAATTCCTAATTCCTACACCTAAAGATGGGAACTTTGCTCCCTCTTCTTCAAGACAAAACTAAACACATAATTACTTATCTAATCTACCTAATTAACTAACTAATTAATAACATAAACCAACATAAAGTAAGTTAAGTACATACCTTTAGATGTGTTGGATTTAAGGAGGCAAAAGGTGAAGAAATGAAAGTGAAAGGGAAGGGGAAAGCTCACGGCATGGAGGAGGATTTTTGTTTTGTTTCTTTTGTCTTTGTTTTGCTTATGGAAGAAGAAGAATGGTGGGGTCTACAAGGGAGATGTATGGACGGCAACAATTGAATAGAAAGAGAAGAGAAAAAAATCAAAAGAGAAGATAAGGAAAGCCATCATGAAAGAGTAGATATTTTCTTAATCTTTTGGTCTTTTGTTGACTTTTCAAAGTGTTGACTTTAGTCAACATGTGTTGACTTGGTCAACCCTTTGACTTTGGTCAATATGCATTATCTTGGTCAACATTCCTTAAGCTTATGTAATTTTGTACACATAATGTAGTAATTAAGGGAAATTAAGGGAAAAATGAAGGAAATGAGAAGAAATGAGGTATTTGATGAATTGATTAGTAAGAGTAGATGATGAGATCTTACTTTGAGTATTTATAACCTATAAACATCATTTGGTAAACTACTTAGTGTAATTAAGATGAAAAATGTCATTTAGGGTATTAAGGTTTATTACATTTGACCTAATCTCCATCCATACCTCTAACTCTAAGTAAGACTATCTTAATCATACACTTAAGAAATAAATGTAATCTATGATTCATTATCTTAGTTTATAAGGGATCACTTAAGTATTCTAAATGTTTATGCATGATTAAGGGTTATCTTCAGTCGTTTACCGATGAAATGGCAAAATATGGAGGATATATTATCATTTAAGGTTTTAGGGTAAATTATGGTGAATTAGTGTTTTGATATCCTTAAAGTTATGGTTTTAGGGTTCTTATTACTTTGAGGCACCATCTCTAATGTTTTTACACATTTAGGGTTTCATATATTCTTACGCGATTAAATTTTCGATTGTCATCTTAGGGTTTTGATGAGGTTCGAGGTTTTAGGGTCTTCGTATGTAGTTAGGGATTCAATTGATGATTTAAGGTTCTTCGTATCCACTTTAGGTTTTGGATTGAGATTTTAATCGGTTTTAAATCTTACTAGCTCTTTTGAGTTCAGGAAATTATCTATAGTTTAGACGTTTGTTTCTATACTTAGAAAGCTAAATTCGCGGGGTTTACAATAACAGCTTACTTATGGCATTGTTCCAATATTTTAACTTAGCAAGGAGCATATCTAAATTCTATATGTAAGATAATGATGGATTTGTGTTAGACTATGAGATTGTCAAATTTAGTGACCATGAGGAGATATAAGCATTATGTAGAGTGCAAACTCTATGAAATTTCAATATCTTAAAAGTAGAATTAGATGAAGGAGTCCTTGGATAGTCCTTAGAACCATCTAAACATGATAATAATATCTAAGTAAAAGAATCGAACCCTATGGGTTCAATTGAAACCCTAATTAAAGGAAGCCCTATAAACCTAACTAAACGAGCACAAACCCTAATACTTAAAAAACTCTAGAATGATATTGAAACCCTAAAATGATTATCTAACCCTAATTAAGTGATCAAATACCTTAATGTCACCAATAAATACTAATATTAAGGTTAAATTGATCAATATAAGTGATTAGTAGTACTAAATAATCGAAACCCCAACTTTCGAGCTCATACGCCAATCAAATTACTATAAATGAGCACCAAACCCTAAGGAAACCCTAAGTACATGTGTAAGGCATTTAATGTAGCTAAAGTATAGTGATAAAGTTAAACAAAACCCTAAACGCATCCTAATTGCACTTGATTAGCCTAATCATACCTAATTATCATCAATTACCCTAATCAAACCTTAATCCTTAACTAACCTCATTACATCTTGATTAGCTGCAAGTTAAACATGATTGAGGACCACAAGACAAACTCTTAATCTCCTTTTAAAATATCTTATACCTTAAGGGGACAAGATCATACCCAATTTGGCAAAAAGCATAATAGTACATAGTCCCCATTTAGTACCTTATCCTTAATTTCCCTAAAAATCAAAATTGGTCCCCTCTCTCTCCCCATTTCTCACGGCTAGCCACTCCCATTCACTTCCTCTTTTTTGTTTCTCAAACCCTAAACACACTTATAAACACTCATAAACCCTCTAAAAAATCCAAACGCACAAACTTTCCTTCTTCTTCCTCCCCTTCAACCACATAAGCACACACCATTGCCAGCCACTTTATCATCACCACCACCACCACTCCAAACCACCAAACACCAAGTCTCACGCCTCATACACACTCCACCCTAACCCTTCAACACACACATACACACCCATACACACTGATAAGCTCACGACACATAACCACCAAAGAAGCCATCATCAACCTTATTTTGATAAGTACTTAGGCTAGTTTTTCCTTAGTTTTCTTATAAGATAATGTTAGAAACTAATAGTTTCTTTATTGAAACTCACTTTATAGCAACTTCCTAGACGTTCCAAAGTGATACAAGAAGGGCTAACAAAAGTTTAGCGTAAGAAAAACCACTTTTAGTAGAAGATACAAAACTAATAAACTAAGTAGTGTAGAGTAGTGTAAGTTTTGATAGAAAATCACCAAGTAGGATGATAAAACCCCTATTCCCCATGCATTCCGCCCCTTATATATTCCTTACAACACTTCCACACACTTTTCTAAAGTATTATGGTTTTATATTAGTAGAAACATAGGCTACTTAAGTAAAAATACCATAAAAACCAAGTATTGCATGAAAATGGAAGTTTTAACCCTAGAAATTACTCATGGCCGCCACTTTCATGAACCTACCAAATGTGGAACTTCTTGTTGAGTAGTTTAATGAAATGTTTAATTAGTGTTAAGTATGGTTTAAGACTTAATTAATCGAGTTGAGCAAGCTAAAGTATGGTTAAGGCCCTAAACTAGCTTTGTTAGTGATTATGGGCTTAAGAATGGTGTTTGTAAACCCTGCAAATTTAACTATTTAAGAGTAGAAGTGAACCCTAATACTAGAAATGACTTGAAGAGTCATTAAAACTGAGTAAGATAAAAATTTAATAAATCATAAATCTAAATATATTATAAGTAGTAAAAACCTTAGGAATTGATCGAAACCCTAAATCGTATATTAAAACCCTAAAACTAGTTTATGCACCATTAATCGAAATTGAATCCGAAATTGCTCGAAACCCTAAAATTATAAATATAAACCTATAAAATAATTAAATATTAGTCAATAGTGATAAAATTATAGTCAATTACAATATTCGACTAAATCGCCTATTTGTACGAAATCTTAACGAAATCGCTACAATAACTTATAAAAATTATAATTGTAACGGGTACTAATTAAATTGATAAAATTTCAGAAAAATTTGAAAATTAATTTACGAGGAGAATCGTTATAATTTATATGATTCGAAAATTACATATATTTGTTAATAATTTTCATTTTCCTTCTCTTTCATTTCTAATTTATCTCTTTTCTTTCTTTCTTTTCCTAATTCATTTGCCACGTTCAGAATTCAAGTTGAGAAAGAAATCAAACAAGCCACCCACGTGAAGAAAAGAAAATTGCTAAGTGTTGAGTGGAAAATAAAAGAAAAATAAAAAAAAATTGGATAATTATCTAGCTTAAATTTTAAGCTAACTTACATGTATAAAAGGAGGAAAGAACAAAAGAAAAAAAAAATCTGCACTAACTGAAAACAGGAAGCAAACCATGATAAGAGAAAAAAAGAAAGAAAGAAGAAAAATAAGAAGGAAAAGAAGAAGAAAAGAATAAGGAAAAGAAGAAGAAAAATAAAAAAAAAATTCAATAGGTAAGTAATTATTTAATAGTATAGATGTATAATATGTAGTATATATATGTATATATATATAGTATTTGTATAGTATTTTCTTATAAGTATAACATTATTAATACATGTATATGTACACAAATACATAAATTAAGCAGTGTATGTATGTATAAGGCTAGGTATGTATACATATATATACATAGGTATATTATATGTAAGAATATGTGTTATGTATTTTTTTAGGAATACATATAAGTAGTATTATGTATTTTATTAAATAACTATAGTATATATATGTATAGGTGTAAACCCCTAAAATTATCAACCTAGCCTTAGTAATAGACTCGACTATGTTAGACCATTTAGGAGTCGACAAGGCTAATGAAAGTGAAAACCCTAAAAGAATTACTCAATCGCGTAAAGAATTTTTCTACCCTAAATGTTTCTAAATGCTAAAGATTTTATTCAAAAGTGATAGAAACCCTAAAAATAATTATTTTAAAGACACATGTGCACTAATCCAACATGATATACCCTAAAACCCTAATTGATAATATAATGCTTATCCTTTTGTCCAATTCACTAGTAAAGGGTTAGAGATGACCCTTAATCATACTTATATGCTTTGAATCCTTAGGTGATCCATTAGAAATTAAGATAATGAGTCATAGATTATATTCACTTCTTAAGTAAGTGATTAAGATAGTTTCACTTAGAGTTAGAGTAATAGTTGAAGATTAGGTTTATGTAGTGAACCTTAACACTTAAATTGGTACTTTTTGCATTTGTTATTCAAAGTAGTTTATCAAATGAGATATATAGGCTATAAAGACCTAAAGTAAGATCTCATTAACAATGTTTACAAATCAATTCATCAAATATCTCATTTCCCCTCATTTCCTTCATTTTTTCTCTAATTTCCCTTAATTACCACATTATGTGCACAAAATTAAACATACTTAAGGAATGTTGACTAAAGTAATGCATGTTGACCAAAGTCAAAGGGTTGACCAAGTCAACAAATATTGACTAAAGTCAACATTTTGAAAAGTCAAAAGTCTTAAGAGATAAGAAAAAATATCTTAATAACTTAATGATGATTTTCTTTTCTTTTCATTTTGATTTTTCTTTCCTCTTCTTGCAATTGTTGCCGTCCACAATTTTGCTCCATAGGCCCCACCATTTAGTTGTCTTCCATAATTGAAACAAAACAAAAGAAACAAAAACAAAACTCCCCATTTCATGCCGTGAACTCCCCCTTCACTTTCACTTTCATTCCTTTCCCTTTTGTCTCCTTAAACTTCAACAAATTAAAGGTATGTTCTTAAGTTGTTTTATGTTACTTTATGTTATTCATTAGTTAGTTAATTAAGTAGATTAGGTAAGTAGTTAGGTGTTTAGTGAAGTCTTGAAGAGAAGAAAACAAAGTCTCCATCTTTAAGTGTAGAAAGTGATGGATCATGAAGGAAATGGAAGAAATACATGTGTATGTACTCTTAGATGTGTATACATAAAGAAATACCAAAGGAATACAAGTATATGAACCTTTGTACATAAGTATGTATCATGTACATAACCTAATTTAAGACCATATCTAACTATATATACATATACTATACTAAATACATACATAGAAATGCAAAAGGATGAAAATTGAGAGGATTTTCTTAAGGGAAAATTTGGCATACGAAATTTTAGTATAAAAATACGTATTTAACCGTATAGGTGTATGAGTAGAAATACATGTATAAATATGGTATAAGTATATGTAGATGTATAAGTATATGTATGTATAAGGTATATGTACATAAGTATAAGTATAAGGTATATGTACATAAGTATAAGTATAAGACATAAGTATAAAGTAAGAAATAAATATACATAAGACATATACATGTGACAAAAGCATGATGTAATGCTTATGTAATCAAATGATGAGGTAGATGATGACATAGGCATATGAGGACATAAAGAAAAGATGACATAAGCATATGAAGGCATAAAGAAAAGATGATGTAAGCAATGACATAAACATAAGTTTAGAAAATGAGAAAAATAAGAAAATGTAGATAATTAGATACTAAAATTAGTAAATCTTAATACACTTTGTAAACTAGATTATACCTAAATCAGTACATGAATTAGTAATGATAAAGTAAATCCCTTAATTATAAGAATTTAAGGAATAAAGGTTATAAATATAAGTAATAGCAATACTTAAGTATTATAGCTAAAAATTTCTATAAAATTAGTTCATAATATAAAATAGGGGTCTTAACGTCCAAAACAAACATTACCGTATGAATATATGTTCGAAAACGATGAAAAACGACTATAAATTCATAAATATCAGAAATGAAACGAAAAAGTTATATACGATTGAAAATAAAGTCTAACCGGGTAAAAGTTGATAATAGTCTAAGTAGATTAGGTAATTAAATGTTTAGAAGTATTAGTTAAATTAGTTACTTACTAGTCTTATCAAATCGTAATGATCAGGTGACTCTGAGGAGCGTGAGGACCTCCCAATCGACTACTACGATTAGGGCAAATCACCATGGCCGAGTGAGTATTTACCCAATGATTCCATGCTTGTTTTGTGATTGTAGATAGTGGACTTAAATATTATTGTTAATTGATGATTGTGTGGGGTTTGGGAAACGCTTGTGTATGCCGGTATGTCTTGA